>MNPL01003057.1:0-69816 GCA_002081605.1 Tropilaelaps mercedesae
TATATATATATATATATATATATATATATGTAGTTACTGAATCATTTAAGGGCTCAAAACACCAGCTAGTTACTGCTAAAAAGCAAGCATAAACACCATGGGGGTAAAAATCTATAAAAAATATGAGACGTACTTTCTGAAAGTTAGAAATTCCACGTCCTATTGCAAGGTCGAATCCGAGGGCTATTAAACTACATCCATGTTATAAAAAAACGAAAAGCTTCTATATTAAATGACTACACTGGAGTTAACCCAAACTCATTACTTTTTCAAACTTTTGGAATGTGTGTAGGGATTCAACTCTTACACCCATATAAAATGACACAAGCACCCTAAAAATGATGAAATCAGATCTGTCGGCCCGTGTAATTGTTTAATAGTTATGAAACATCTGACTATAAGTACGCTGCTGCCGTTCTAGGTATGTAACATTAATTTTTGTAAAATAATTTTAATCCTTTTCAACTTTTTCACTTGCATTTGAAGAAGCATGCCAACTTATTATTTCTCAGCGCCTTCCCAAGTTGGACTGCGAGCTCCATCGGTTTTTAAAAAATACCTTTTAGTAGTTTAGCGGTGATCAGCTAACTTTCTACAGAATTTTATTTCAAAACTAAGCGTCACATCATCCTTTTGAAAAAACAAATATTTCTGTTACAATTGAGTGCAACGATTATCGATCTATTGAAAAACGAGGATTGTCGGTTTTAAATTTGCTTACACACTGAACGCTTTAGCTAATTTAACATCGTCCCAAGCTTATGAAACCTCAGTGATAGCAGAAACTGACCTGATAGCTACACATGGCAACCAAAGGTTTAACGAGTGCCCTTTCGAGTTGGGGTTGCCCTTCCAGTTTACTTAGTGCCAAAGCAACCGATTCGACTGTAGACAGACAAGAGCCGTGTGGCTGTGTGCGAACCACATAGTATGATGGGTGCGTAGGGCTAATTTTCACCTACAATGACCCATTTAAGCTTCGGAGTTACACAAATAAAAAGGTAAAGCTGTCGAATATATAGTAAACATCAAGATTGGCCCTTAAATATGTTAAGCGCTGAGCTAAATTTGGCTTCCTAGGATAAATATCGACGTGGAATCAAACAAATCTTTAACTACACGAGATAAACAAAGTAGAAGGCAGCCAATTACAGGCGCATCTCCTTCATCTTGGAAACGAAAGTTGTGACTCAAACACTAACCAGAATAGCAGATACTCTAGGCAAAGACAACTCAAAATTGATTAGGCTAAACGAAAATTAAACTCTAAAATTTGTCTTTGCACAGCTATGAACCTATGTATAAAATAAATCCAGGTCTAAATAAATTACATAGGTACCAAATTTTTTATCGTTAACCCGAAACTATAAAGTTATTAAATAGCTACATAAAAATCAACAAATTGCGATCAATAAATTATTGATCGCAATATGTAGCGGCGTGAATGTCAAAAAAAAACCTTCTTGAGTGAGTGGAGCTCCTTGTTACCAAAGTAAAGGCTCTTAGCCTGATTCCAAGTCCCATCGATGACTATCAGGTTAAAGCCTTCTCCAGTTGGCAAATCTTCGACATCGATGGCATCTGAAGATGGGTAAAGGACGAATGTATGCGACTCATTCGCATATACCTCACGCATTAACGAATGCCTAAATATTGAACAAAATAGGCAGTTATAATAGGCATATAATATATTTGCTAGAATTAAGCTAACCTGCCAATATTGCAGCGTTCAAAATTTTCGCTCGTTCAAGGAGTTCATGTATCTGAATAATATATTGGGTTAAGTCCACCACATTTGCTTAAAAATAAATTTTTAAAGACGGAATTTTAATAATAGAATCTCCCGTTCCAATCCTTTTCGGAGATAACTATATCCTGATGGTAAGAATATTTTATCATATTTGCAAATTTAAACTATTTTAAGAAAAGAAATCTCTCTATTTGGCATTGCACAGCTACACAACAGTATTATCAATACCGAAGGTGCCTCTTTTAGAGCCACAAAGAAGACCCTTCAAATAAATAACTAAACGTCTCAACTTAAATAACTGGGGTTGTGCAAAAATGTAAAACGTGATTCCTGAGCCCTCCGACCTCTTACGCAATAGCGAAATTTCATGCTTTATATAATTCTAACCATCGGCTTACCTGCCAAAGTGTCTACCTCGAATAACAAAGCAGTTGCTAAGGGCGACTTCCAGCATTGGAGCGGTACGCACGTTTCGTTTTACCTCGTTAGGATGCTGTAGAATGATAACACGGGTAGCAGTAGAAATTTTTTCTATTGGCAGATGACGACACCAGCATACCGGAGCAGGACGTCTTATTTTAAAAAAAGTTTGCATATGACAGATCACATAATTAGTTTTTGCTGCCGCGCCTCTTTTTTAATGCAGTGAATAAACATTTATGGAAGAAAAATATTCACGTACTCTTGTTTTATCTATAAGCACTAAAAACAGTTGGCAAAAATGCCCATTTCTTACGTGCAATAAAGTTACAATAAATATATCACGCAAACCTTTCTCATCCATAACAAATCACACACATAATTAGCTTTTTATTTTTTTAACTAAACTACTTCTATTTCATATATGATGGTATGATATACGATGATCTATGTATCCAGACACTTGTAAGTACATATCCAGTTATGTTTCTATTCAAAGTTATGAAATTAAACAGGTGATATTTGAGCAAATTTTCGGGGTTGTAAACTCCCGTATCTTCAGTCTTCTGTCTCCTTAGCGTGATACTGAGCCCTGTCAGCCTCGCTATTATAATATTTGATCTGTGCGAAGAGCGATAATACATTCGATTAGAAGCATGACCGCAGAGATGTTCCTCGCCCCCGAAGAAATTACTTCAACAGAAGAAGAACCTCTGAAGAAACTGCAATAACTTATCACATATAGCATGATTGTAGCTTAATAAAACTTACTTGCATCTTGGACAAATATTTCTTTTGACATGAGAAATGCATTCGCCGGGCTCGATCAGACCCAGATTGGAAAAAGCACCACCAAGATCCTCTTCATCGCTGGTCTGACTGCTTGTGGAGGAGATAGCACATTCAGTGCCAGTTAAGATAGTCGACACGGGCACAGCAACGGCAACCAATGAACTCTCCATTTTCGGTCACGAGCCAAATATCTAGAGTTATTGCGCACAGTTATTAGTATTTTGCTTCCAAATTTGAAAGTAATCTGTTATTATCCTGAAACCGCTCAAAATGCTCTGATAAAACTACTTACCAAAACGTGGACTATAACGCTGATAAACAGAAGGTGATCTAATGAGTTGCAATATTGCTAATCTGTAGGTCTGACATTAATTTTATCACTAGATATATAATAGATATATAGTAGATATATAATAATAGTGTATTAAAATGCCGTGACTCAATGTTTCTCGTGTTTAACATTACGCTTGCATTACTTCGTAACTACGTAAAGCCTACAAATAGTTCGTATTACTTACAGCATTTAAAATGGCAAGCCCTACAGTTATAGCCAGTTAAATTAGTCATCGAATACACTGGCAACTAAATTGTTTAATTAGTGACTACTGTCTGCGATAATGCGGTAACGTAACCATATCACAGTGACTTAGTCCACCATATTGTCGAAAAGCGGCCAAAGTTGTTCAAAGTTCACGCCAAAGAAACTAAAATGAATTTACGACGAAAATCATATAAAAGAAATTTTCTAACTCTATTTGGATAAAATTAGTATTACAAAATTAAATTTGAGAAAGGACGAACTTCACCAAACCTATTCGCCTCAAAGTTCAAAAAAAGTTTTTTTTAGAATTATAATCTATAAACGCCATTCTTAGTATGCTTGGTGTTTATAGATTCTCGTTTTATAGAAGCGTTTATCGAAGCTCGAATACATTTCATGAAGAAAAAGGACAAACATTATGAGATTCGGTATGATTATACCCAAGCTAAGCTGCAAGCTTATAAAAATGTACGATTCTCGCAAAAGGATTCAGGAAGAAAAGCTTGTGATAAAAGCTCGTTAGGACATCATCACTTTGTTTCTTACCAAGTCTGTACAAATTTCAGTCCAACTTAAACCTTACTGGTCCAACGTCATGAACACCAGAGAATTGATGATCTAAAAACTTCTCTATCTTTCTATGATATTTCGAACGAAAAGAAATACTAATAAATTACAGTTGAAAACTCATAGGAAAAGTATCGTTTTCTAACTAGCAATGTTAGAAAGCTAAATGATTTAGCAAAACTTTGACAGGTTTGGGTAGCCTATGGCGATGTCGCCTCACTTTCAAATTCGGCCGTTGAAAAAACAAGATCTGGTCAAGATTTCTTCATTTTAATGCGCTTTAATGTATCCCTGTCCCTTTCACATATTGGCCTTCGTGTTGTGTAGGGTGCCGAGAAGTGCAGATATAAGGACCACGGGAATAGTATTTTAAATTAATTGAGCACGCATTATTTTTCTTCTAGTTTATCTAGAGTTCTAGTTTATCAAGCTATTCGCCCTTATTACTGGCGCATTATTTAATTTAATAACAACGAAATTGCCAAAATGTTTTAAGAATTCGTTGTACTGAAACGAGCGAATTCAAAACGAGTGAATTCCAAAATTTAGCTGCGGCGGAATTGTGTCACCGATTTGCCTTACTACCTAATAATACGGGTAATTTGCATAGTAAAACTTTCTAGCAGAGTGTGCAGGTCAATATCGTTTAATCCTTGAATATCACTTCAGCTCACACACTTGTTTAGTACTTGACATTTTGGATACATTTGGTTTTCGGATCATCTGGTTTTTCAAAATTTTGGCGCGTCGTTGACAACTTTAATACGACTTGATTTGTGAGAAGGATTTATTTCTTTTTCAAACTTTCTACGACAATTGAACCGAAATCAATGCAAAGTTTACTGTCTTGTTATCATCAAAGTGATTGGCTAAGTCCAACATTTCTGTAGAATATGCGTTTTGTCCTATTGGCTACGCTGCTTGAAAAGACGGTGCCTAGTAGACGAAATTATGTTAGTGTCCGTATTACTTTGGGATGAGCCGGCGTTTACTTGTGAGTTATTGAATTACGACACTTCCATCGGTTAAAAAGAACTTTACCGAATACGATAGGTTAGGCATCCGTATTAATTTGCCGTCTATTTTTTATAAGCTTTCCTTCTCGCGGCCGTCTGCTAGTGGTCGATCTTTCCGTCAGCGGGGCCTACTGCTTGATGTTATGCTAGTTCTCTGCCCCGCCGATTGTTGTTCAAACAGGCGAAGCGACGCGTAACGTCGCACTTTTGTAGCGCATTTCTCCAATAAGCGTGCAGGGCAATTGACGCTTATCTTAATTGGCAATTCACCGTTTGTCCGACGTAACTATCAACAGTGATTTTGACGAGGGACACCGCTTTTGCTTCTTACGACTGCATTCCTGCTTCGCGCATACAAACATCCGATCATTATCCAGTGCAGTCCTAACAGGTCTACTGCTCCCGGTGTACCCCTCGACAACAAGGCTATTTAACGAAACCCGTTGGCCTACTTGAAATTGACAGCACGGCGTGAAAGGACACGTCGATCGAGAACACACTGAGCACTAAGCTCAATCTCTTTCCCTCCGTCACCCACATCGACAGACTGCGGAGTCACCCGTAGGTCTTTATAGCCGGTAGCTCAGTTGGGCGAGATCACAATTCGGTTCTCTCCATGAACAACTCTGACCATTGATATACATTATTTTTACTGGTTCATCATTGATTAGCTTCATGCGAAATACGTGTTATTTCTTTAGGCCATTCTGTCGTCGAGATAATGTCGCGAGCCAATCGATTTAAATCTTGGTGCTGTTGCTCATCGTGGTAGCCCTGAGCTGGTCTACAGACTCTGGGGGCAGAGGAGAGAGGCGGTAGAGGCGGTACAGCTGCCGGTAGAGGCGGTACAGGTGCCGGTGGAGACGGTAGAGCGAGTGAATCAAATTGCTGCGGTGGTCACAAGACAATTCCTTTTCTTAATTGTAGTTTTGCTCACTTTTTCAGCTGCGGGCGCAAGATGAGCTCCAGCACCAACGCGGACGTTAAGGCCAACGGAGGCTCCATCAATGGTAAGAAAACAGCAGCAGCACTTAAATACTCATAGTTTACAAATAAAGCTCAAATTACAGAAGCAACGTCAAAAAACAAAAAAAAGCAAGATATTTAGCACTAACTCGCTTGCGTGTTAACCTCACTCGTTAAATATATATGCGATACATGTGAATTGGTAATTAGTTGTGATACTTCTTCGCGTTTATTTTAGATCTTATAATCTATGTCATAAAAACTGATGAGTGTTTATTTCAATAGGCTGGTTTTAAAAAATGCTTTCAGTTTAGAAGTTGGCCTTATTTCCTAACCTGAATTTTTTTCTCATATCAATTTGTGATCAAAATATCTTTAGTACTAGGTACTCTACTATGGCAGTAATCAGTGCATATTTAAACTAACATATTTAACCGCGAAAGACTGCGCATAGCTGACTAAGTCATGGGCAGGAATTATTCCACAACTTTTTCATGCCGTGACCATTGTATTCAATGTGATATTTGCGTTTTCTATCTTCTGCGTTTTCTATAATATGACTCTCAAGTTAGGTTAGCATTTTTTATTAGTTTCTACCACAGTCAGTCAACTAATTTGTATTAGTTGTTATAGGTAAATGATAGTTACGAAAAATTTAAACATTGATATAAAATACCTCCACGTATTTAAATATAATACGGACTAACAATTACCGTAGTGGTATAAGTTGTGTATGTGAAAGCCTGTCTCTTTCAACTTGATTGGCGTCAGCTTTGTCAGCAACGGCAACGTGTATGATGCTCCAGGAATAGATAATGCGAGCAAAATGAAGCGTTACCGTACAATGGCCTACACGCTGACTAAAATCGTATGTTTGATGAGATTTGTCACCACCTATGAGTGGCTGAGTGGATGTGTTTGTTGTTTGTCAGTTTAAACCATTGTCGTAGAATTGAGTCTGCCGAGTTGGTAATTTCTGTTCGTAAAGTTGACCCACGAAAAGTCTGTCAGATTCTATACACCGATGTTAGTTCTAAGGATGTTTTTTTAATTGTAGGTAATGTGTAGTTATAATGTGCTTAAATAATCGTCGATGAGTAAAGGATCAGGTGATTTGAAAGTTACAGTAGACCTTATGTTTGCTTGCATAAACCTTTAATATTTACCGGTATTTTATATATACCAGTGTTTTTTTTAAATATAAGAATTGTAAAACAGAGCTGTGGATAATAAAAATATACATATGCAAGGAATTTCATTTATTTTGATTAAGAATGGCAAAATTGGGAACTCAGCGAAAATCTCTTGCAAAAATTCGTGCATTTGCCGGAGTGTTGCTCAATCCAATAAATACAGCTTGTTGGCGTGTTGCCCTATTTGACACTGCGTTCTCCACCGAAGTGTTGGGGAGACATTATTATTTAGTTCGTCTTGCTTCGCTATAAAGGGTCACGCCCCGTTAAAGCCACATGTTGTTCACGTGATTCCAGGTAGTCTCCAAAAAAAGCTGAGTTTAATTAAACAACATATTATTCTTAATTAAAGCTCCTACGAAAATTGTTAGTTATGTACGTCGATTCCAGGTAGTCTCCAAAAAAAGTTGAGTTTAATTAAACAACATATCATTCCTAATTAAGCCTCCTACAAAGATTGTTATGTATGTTATTTTAGAGAAAAAAAAAGTTTACATCTGTTTCAGGGTTTTATGCTGTTTACAGCATAAGCCTCATAACGGAAGAGTGAAGGGTTTGAACAAAAGTTTTTTATGAACTTTTGAGAACGAGGATCATACGACCATTAGACATCTAAGTTACAGTACATAAATTAGGAGCAGTACTATAAAATTTTTACGGGAATTAATTATTTAAAGAAATCATTTGAAGCTTATAAGGAATGTATGAGACGACTTCTTGAGAATTGCGGTCATCGACTTGACATTATATTAGGTGTTTGCTACAACTGCCCGGCTAGCGGTTGTGCTGAGTGAGTCACTCGTTTTGTTGAGTAAAACTTGGCAAAGCAGCACCTATTTTTATTGAAGGTTGAAGTTGTGATCATTCCCATAGTGGTTAGTTAGTGTCACGTAATATGTGGTGATTCATATGAGTAGTATCCAAGGTGGGAGACAATTGGCCATTTTGTGCCGTAGAGCGTAGAGAGAACAGGAAATAGAAGCAAAATCTGTCCGTGTATATGAGCTAAGTTAGTTCCTCATTGTTCAAATCTTCTTTTTGAAATTGCTAAATTAGTTATTGTTCGTTACTAATGACACTATTACCTTCCAACTAACACCGAACCCTATAGTACAGAGTAAATGGGATCCACGAACAATTCCAAAAGCGTTACACGACAGTTGACGATGCTGGTTATACTTAAACGCATCAAAAATTAAACATGTTCTTTAAAAACGTATATATTTGTTTAATTAACCACTGGCTACTATGTCGTTCTGATAAAATTAGCCGACTTGCTCATGCAAGGCCGAAGCCATTTTTCTATACTACGTATACATACATAAGGTTTCATGCCCGGAAAAAGCACAGGCTCCGTTTTGCTTCATATGTCTATATAATCGATGTATGTCACGATTTGTATAAGTAGTACTCATACTTGGCTCAAATAATATATATAGTATGGGTAGTCTGAACATCAGTAGCGTCATCGGTTTGACCTCTTGGGACGTGCAGGGTTATGCGTTTGTCGCCCAAGAACGAAGCGAACTGAGAATAAATGATGCATTGAGTCGCTGTTAATGCGCATATCGACCGTGGCTACCCTAAACAGGCTAGCACAAGCAAATTTAAGAACGTAAGAACCGTTCCATGTGACAACGTGGCATTTTATCATAACAGTAGTTCATAACGATAGATTCAGTAACGATAGCGCATACGAACATGTGTCAATGTCTATAGCCGACCAGATTTTCTTGCCTTTATTTGAAATGTTTGCATGTATCCCAGCCAACTAAATAACTTTATGCCTAATTATGTTACTTGTTTGTTACCGCTCGGCATGTCTTTGCCAAATTTTTTGTACATTAGCACTCTTAAATTCACGTTCTGCTTTAATTAAGTCATAAGGCAGGCATACTCAATTTGCAACAGCAATCGTGAAAAACGTCGATATACGTATGATGCCGGTAGTATGATGGGCAGAATTGTCTGCTCTGATAGCAAAGAAACAGTTATGCTGTATGTAAAAGTTTATGCTAAAATTTGTTTGGACATCCGTTTAAGGAGAACCGTCAAATAATGCATCAACTTTGTGGACGAAAGATTGACGTGACTAAAACATATGAATGTTATGCGCATCAACTGGACAAACTCTATTCGATTTACGGTACATTCATCAATGTGACTTGTTGACGGGAACATATTTTGCTGTGTTTAGCTGTTGAGGTTTTCACCTTCTACCTTTGAAACGCGTAAAACAACAGGAAAAAAGCCCGACATCTTTATTACTCCACTACTCATGTTCGATTACGAAGAAATAGAGACGGGTATATTTGTTCACTTAATTTAACGAAATTTACCGGATTCCATAATCTTGCAGTACTCGATGATTTCCAAGCATAAGACAATTCCCTGTCAAAAAATATTTCTGCAATAACGTTTGCGTCAGACAAATATTTTATTACCAAGATAAAGCAGACCTGTTGAAGGTTTTTCATAGAATATGGTCCTTTAACATTGATACGGTTTGCGCGCATATTATCTATTCCAACCAATAGGTTCTTTAAATCCGTAACTGTGACTGTGCATATTTTTCCGCGGAGGTCCTTCATGAAGTTGAGTGTACATTTTAGGCACGAAGTGAAGCTTGTGAAGGTTATTATTATTAATTGTAGGTGATCGTTTATTTCATGTTATGTTATGTTTTGCGCTGTGTCACGAGGTTCACGCCTTGGAAGCACAATCTGTATTTTGTTACACGTAAAGTCAAGTAGACTTCACTCTAAATAAAGTTTTTAAACCATATCTTTTACCATTGTACTGACGGCCGCGGCCATGTACTTGAGATCAAGACGTTTTTATAATCGCGTTTAAAGAGATTATGTTCATTTTGCTTTAATAGCAGGATTGCATAGACCTGTGCAATATACCGTTGCTCCTTTTAGTATGCCTGGGCGTCATGTCAGTCCTCTATGCCAGACACAAAACAGTGGCCTTCTGTTTTCATTCTGCGTACTTTTTTGGTTAAATCTTTGTTGATCTGCTGTATATCGGTTGTCTTCGGTTATGCTCTAACTACACTTTTGCGTTTCTCAATATTAACTGACGGGCTAGTAACTCTTCGTTTGCTTTGTTATAGTCGACTAGGCGAAAGAAACCATTCGCATTTCTACGTGCTCATCTGACGTCAACTTCAGTTTGATGTTTAAAACTTTGTTTTAGGCTGCCCTCGTTTTCTTAATTAAATGTAGTATGTTTACTTGTTGCCTAAAAAAGTAATTAGTATAGGTGTATAAACGTAACATACAACCCGTATGTCGTTTATTAGCGAAATGATATTATTTTACAATGGATTTGTTTTCATAAAAATAAATATATAAAGAAGTAGAATCAGCGTAAGTACAATATACAGGCCTGCAATAACAACAACTATATACTCCACAGCAATCATGTATACACAAAATTGTCTACAAATGTGTTTTTAACTTGCGCGAAAATATCACTTGATGTAAGTTCCCGAATTTCCTAAAAGAGTAAGCCCCAGGTGGCAGGTAAGCAGAGGCAAGTACATTGCGACTAGATTGCATGATGACAAACGGTCTACCGAAGGTAGCTGGCTGTCGATTAGATCTTCAAACGTCGGCCGTGGTGAATGCAATGTCAGCAGATATGCACACTCGCAATTCAAATTTTTCACAAATGTCGGCAACCGATCGCTTTGAGGGATAGTAGATCTACGAATGGTAGTTTTACAGCCACCACCCTAAGCAGTGATCCCGCGGCGCACAAGAAGTGAAAGCGTATTTTATGCTAGAATGAAACCGTCGACGGGAATACTTCATTCAGCAAGGCGATGAATCGATGAACTTGTTGCACAGCATTTAACTACAATAACTTCAATATTCAAGATTAGTATGCCACTTAAATGTTCTGTGAATTGTCAGAGCTACACATTTAACTGTAGGAGACAGAATATGGGATTCATTAGTGTAATGGATATAAATACAATTAAAAACTGTCACGTCAGCTTATTCTCTTTTGTCCACTCACACATTATTTATAGAAGCAATCTTTATTTTTGTACACATCTGTTATAACGTACGATACTTCGTTTATTCATGCGTAGTTTGAATAGGGCTTGCTATTCGATTGATTACTCTCTGAAGGTAGTTTCCCAATCGGAAGCGATTACCACAGCAACTCTACACCCATTAAACCCACAAGCGAAAATAAACGAGCAAGTAAGCCAAGTCTTAAGTAAGTCATTTGTCTGGTCCGATTGCACTCCCCATTGAACGCAATGGACATATAGGAGTTTACTGCAGTAATAGTATCAACCTTTTGACTCTTACCCAATTGCTTCCCTCACTGATTAAAAGAAATGTTTAGAGTTGCTCGACTGTAGCACATTAAAATTTATATGGCGTGACATGGATGGGGGATTGGATAAACGAGGCGTAGTAAAGGGTTGCTACAGTAGAAAACGATGACACAGGTGAAAATGTGTCTAGACGAATTACTGGTTTGATAAGACGTGTTTAATAGCCAAAATTAATAGGCTACCTGAAAGTAATTTTCCTCGGCATCTCTTTATGTGAACGCTCTTCGCTGAGCAACTGAAATATGGCATTTTATTTTAGATTTGAAATATTAAACGGAACGGCATTACGAACAAAGGGTGAAGCTGAGAGGTACTCTTCTAGTTTAGAAAAAAAACCTCTGAAAATAGACATATTAAATTGCTTTTAGGGATTTCGAGATGATCTTAGGTTAATTTTTTACCTTTACATTCTTCACCATAAGCAGTTTGTTTTTCAAATCCACCTGACTAGTCATTCCAATGAATTTACCATTTTATAGAACTACCTTTTATGAACCTATCATGCTAGGGGCCCATAGTTTATAATACTATACTCAAATGTGTTGTCTATTACTCGTACACAGTGCCCAATACCCTAACAGTACGCGATAGAAGACTGCCTGAAATAAATGGCTTGGTAAATCATTGCAGGCAGGTTCATAGATGAGCTCGTCCCTCATTTCAGTCTTTTGGAGGGTTAATCGGTGAAAACATGCATCTAGGAAATGTGTGCTTGTTTTTTACCTACAATTGACTCATTTTACTACATGTTTAACACAATTAGATCCACACATATATTATCAAAATTTTAAGTGGTTAAGACTTTTCTTTCTTTATTTGCCTTTGTAGGGGTTATGCAACCATCGCCTGTGGTGATCAATACAATTGGAGGAAGTGTTCCTAGGAAGCGTGCGAAGAGAAACTCGAGAACCCTTTCAACCGGCGATGCTTCAACGGTCGAAGCGATCTTACTTGCCAAGGCTTGTCCTCAACTGAAAAATTCCCGAAGAAGCCGTGCGGGACGAGGCAGAGGCGGCCCCAAAAAGGGTATGTTGAAACAGAGTGAGCCATCAGGCGTTTGACATCTTCTGTATTTGATTGATTCTTCTCCGCTTCGGGTTATGCTCAAATCCAGACATAAATAGTTCGTTTCTATTATATGAAAGTAGAACCTAATCTTGCAATTTATTCTATTGTTTTACACTAAAGAGTTTTGTGACGAGCTTCTTAAGGTGTCTCGAAGTATAACTTAAGGATCGTGAAAAAGTCAATGAATTGGTTTGTGAATTTCCTAGCGGATCCCCTAAACATTTGGTGATTCCCGAATGTTCAGTCTAATTAATTCAACATACATAGGGTTCAAGCGTTTCCGAAACAAATTTTGAATAAATAATCCTATGTACACAAAGCTGTTCAATAAATAGTGAGAATTCTTTTCGCGTATCACTGTAGGCCAAAGATATCTTCAACAGCCTACTATTCCTAGATGTACACGCACACCCATTCATATATAGACACATACGCTACACATAAAACGAATGACTAAGTGGTTTGGCTTCATACGGGTTGACTACAATAGCGTTAATTAGTGTATGTTAATTAGGATGATAGTTGTAAAATGGTTTTACCATTTTACAACTATCATCTATCAAGCCTTCTGGCCAAAGGAATTTAATGGTTCCATAGTCGATATAGATGTAAGTTAACGTACTTCGGCGTGAATTTTATTTTCTGTCGTTTCAATCGCAGAACTAAACCAGTACGAGGTCCACCAAACAACTTCGGTGGTTTTTATCTGGATTTATGGAAAGAACCAGGCTTGAGCGCTAAGAAGTTTTTCTAAAAAAACTGTACATTAACGGAAAACTATTTTACAAGATGCATGGTGCGTCTGAAATTTAATTCATCGTCACACGAAGAATTGAAAAATTTGAGCCGGAAATTTTTGAAGGGGTGGATATTGAGGACGTCGGAAATTTCAAAGTTGGTATTTTTTCACTACAGGGGGTGCTGGGGGCAAGGGTACGTGGGGAACGCCTGGATCGGAGATGCAGCCCGATGTCGTTGACCAGCGTGATCCAAACTATGACTCGGATGGCGAACGCGAGGAAAATGTAGAATTCGAGGCAACTGCTCCGGCAGTCCGGCCTGAAGACCTCGAGAAAGTTGCTGGACCGTTGATTGTTGAATATTTTGAGCATGGCGACACCAACGAAGTTTTAGTAAGTTAGACCTCCCGGTTTCATGGAGGTCATGGTGCACATACTTTAGTGTTGTACTGTAATTATAAATATGATGATAACATGAATGGTTATGATAACGATATAATCTTGTACAAGTGAACAATTGTTTTATTTGCACAGTGGTATCGTGTTGATTAATTTATAGAAAATGAATAAGGTTATAGGGGTAGGGCTTCCCAAGTTCGATTCTAGACATGGTTCCGCAACCAGTGCATCTGCTATGTTAGTCTATAAGCGGAAATTATGCACTTTGCCAATAAACAGTAAAAAAATTATTCCCCTGTGGAACTCTATTGGACTCAAGTTTTAGATCTGGATGGAAATGTTCTGGTAAACTAGGCGCTGTCTACCGGGTGTAAAAAGCGTTTAATTTGTAAGTGAAATGAATGCAAACATTTTCACTTAGGGCAGAGATGTTTTACATCGGTGGAGATGTTTTACATTGATAGGTCGTTGAAATCGGGTAGGGCTCTTGGTCCAGGCGAAAGTTTTTTCAAAACTTATATGACGATGGAATTAAATGTGTGACCAACGTGAGGCTGTTTGGAACATCAAGGCAGCGCCGAAACAGTTAACAAAAAAGATATAGTTGCACAAAAAGAATGATCAAGGGGTATCTAAAAATAGCTGATTATATGGACTGCTCTATGCGTTTATATTCGAGAGGAACAGTATCTGTTAGATGTCTTAAGAAAGTGTTAAGCTATAACAGTGTGTTGTCATGAGGATGAGCGAAGCGACTTGATTAAGTACTATAAACCAGATTAGCACACGCTAGGAATATACACAAACGAGGTTTATACTGACTGTCGAGAAAACATAGAGCGGAAGTTGCATTACATAAGTCTTATATATTTCTTCTTTAATTTTTGGTCACGAATGCTGGATTATGAATGAAAAGGTGCCGTCTCGTGTGCAAGCAACCGAAATATAATTTGAAATAATAACACGCATTGTCGAGCGCGATATAATTGGAAACACAGCCATTAGAAATGTACGGGCCCATTTTTTTTGAAAGTTTAAAAATAACTACCTGCAATGTGGATATATATATATAAAATAGCACGTGAGAAAATGACGGATACACTTTCTGTTGTTATACTTGGAGGTTGTCGTTCAATGCAAGTGTTAAGTAAAACTTCAACTATTTTCAGATGTCGCTAGAGGAGCTTAACTTAAGTGAAGTTCGTGCTGATCTGGTAGCACTCATTATTCAGCTTTCCCTTGAGCGAAAGCCATCTCATCGGGAAATGTCGTCCGTACTCCTCAGCGACTGCTACGATAGGTAATTTTAGTGCATTTTGTTTGAAGTTTGGCTCACTTAACAATATGTAAAGCTGTACACTTATACCTTAATGAAGCTTTGGTCCGAAATTTGCCTGTAAAATGTGACTGTTGTTTATTTATTTGTAGAAGATGTTTTGTGTCACTAAATGATTTTCATTTCCTTGGCATTTTGAATGCATTGCATTAGGAAGACCTTAGCGTATACAGTAGCGTAGCATGTTTTTATCTTCTCATACATATTGCGTAACTTAGTGTTATACATACTAAGCGCACTTCGCGTTGTCTTTTAACAAATTTTGCAGACACTAGAGATGAACTTTGTAAATTGTTCGGCACTGTAGTATAAACGTTATGAAATTTATTAAGTACGTTTTGGAAAACAAATTGACGACATATAATTGACGACGTTAGTATTTTATTTTCATTTATAATTGGAAGTAATACAGTTTGAAGTGTTATCATATGTGGCTGTGTGCTTCAGGGTTCTTGAGGAAAAAGATTATGAAAGTGGGCTGAAGCTTCTCCTAGACTCGATTGGCGACATCTCGCTCGATACGCCAGAAGCTGCAACGGTAAGAACGATCGTTTAGGATTGCACAAAAAGTTACGCAATTCTGCGACATACCGTGACGTTGGCTTTGATCCCTATGAACAGACAGACAAATACATTCTTTACAAATACATTCGTTAATGGTTGTAATATATACGTCTACAAAAAAGCAATTTCCTAATACCAATTTTGGAGATATAGTTCGAAGGCCAAAAACTATTACTAGTGAAAAACAAGCTTTTTGACATTTTTTCAGAATAATGTTTTTGCTACTGGCAAAAAGTTAGTTTTGAGTTCAAAAGCGTTCACAAGGTTTGAACTAATGAACCATCTTCAATATTATTTTATCGCGTAGACATTTACTAAAGGCATTTTTGGAGCCGTCGATACTATGAATAATACTATAAGATGGTCCGTAAATTGTTGTTTATGTGTTGTCTTCGCATCCCTCATATGATGTGTTGCTAACTACTTTAGCTGATCGGAAAATTTGCCGCACGCTGTGTAGCTGATGACTGTCTGGCACCGAAGTTTCTGCAGGAATCGTCGCACGAGCCCTATTCGTTGTCGGAGAAAGCTCAGGAGAGTCTTTCTCACGCTACAGCCCTACTCAAGATGCCTCATGGAATGGTACGACTGGACAACGTCTGGGGAACTGGTGGAGGTAAGTGAACAATTACAAAAAATATAAAGTTTAATAATAATTTTATTTCTGTAAGACATGGGGAAGCTTTTTTGTTTTAAGGCAATATTTTATAGCCCGTACACTCACAAAAATTGTAAAGAGGGCACGGAAGACAGCGACATTATCTAACTATTTATTTGTTGATTTCGTTTGTGGGCAGGTATGCGTCCCGTGCAATCGTTGGTCAAGCAAATTCAGCTTATCCTTCAGGAATACCTTGCATCGGGTGACGTTATTGAGGCCCAACGATGTCTTAAAGAACTCGAGGTTTGTATGAAGGCGAAAATAAAATCAATGGATGGATTACTAGCTGAACGATCATTTAAACGAAGTTTGATTTGTAATCGCTAAATAATATAATAGTCTCGAGAGAATACAGGGTTATCTTTTTATTAGTTTATATTTTCGGACATCTGCTTTACTCATTATTATACTTCCGTTATTATATGTTGCTGTTGTTGTCCTTGTCGTTGTCGGAACATACTTAGGTGGGTCTATCTTTTCATAGGTACCACATTTCCATCACGAAATGGTGTATGAGGGAGTGGTGGCAGCGATCGAGGATATGCACGACGCTGCTATCTCTTCGCTCGTCAAACTTCTTAAGGAGTGCGATCGAAGCGGCATAGTCACGCCGCAACAAATGCAAAGGGTATGCTAGTAGATACGCATTCAATACTACAAGCACGCAAAGTGCAACTGTCACAGAAAATATAAAGTTGATAAGCCGTCTCTCACCGCATTGCGTTTATGTTTTGATGCTCTCAATGAGCTTGTTTAACGACTAAAATTTTGAGGGTTACCTGATTTTTTCGCAGGCGAATGTCTTTTCACCCCCTCGTAGTATTTTTATAAATACCTAATGGTATAGTTTAGTGACAGCAAGAGTATACATCCATCGCTTAGAAACCGTCAATTTAAAGTATTATCCAAATAAGAACGGCTACGTAGTTTGAAGCTGTTACGTTGGTTTGATATTTTCTGCTGTATTAACTGGTTTTGCAGGGTTTCGAGCGTGTGTTCTCCGAAATGTCGGATATTGTTATTGATGTTCCAGCCGCTTATACGGTCCTTGATCGGATCTTCGAAAGATGCACTAAGGAAGGAAACTTCTTACCTGAAAAGGTACGTTAAAGGATAACAACAACAATAACAGTTTCTTTTACAAATAAAGAGGCTGTATGTTTTAAACAGCAACATTAAGCTTACAAGACCTGCACTTTATCAAAAATCAATGTTTCCAAGCAACATACAAGACGGTTAAAAGCAAGTTCAGAAGATTCAATATACATGTCTTTCAGTCACGCGTCTTCTCACTAAATAAAGTACTCTTATATTTTGTATCTAAATTCTTTGGTAGAGATCGTGCTAAACGAGTGTTTAAATTTCACTAATTAACACCAGGTGATCAATTCTATGCCTACGCGAGGTCGTAAACGCTTCGTCTCGGAAGGTGACGGTGGACGGCCTAAAGAATGTTAGGTGTGATCGAGCAATCTCACAAAACTGACAAGGAGACTTAGAAGTAACCACCTAAGATTGGGAACAAGACCACAAAAAGCTAGTATAATGGAAGAAAGAAAATCTTTAAAAAACAGTAATAACAATATCTACGCTTCTTCCTTTGCGACTACAGGTCATTGAAGATCGCAATTAGTGACAAACAACCAACAAGGTTAACCAACTATGATTAGTCTTTATTAAACGCATGCTAAGGAGCTGATGCCGTGGACAACACAGACGACGTGACCACGATAGCAGAAATACGCGCAGAAACATTTTGAAAACAAGCTTGAAGGTAGATAGATTGAACGAGTGTAACCTGTTCCTTCTACATGTACCGCTCTATCCGATAATTTGGTCCAGCAATGTGCGTACTCGCAGTTGAAACGGCTGCGCATATAAAGGGAGCGAAAATGAAGTGACAAGAAACAAGGGGCGGAAAGAAGAGATGACAAAGTTACAGGAACTGCCAAGCGTAACGAGACGGATTGACGCAATCTCGAAGTTAAAAAACGAAACGAAAGGAAAATGAAAAGGAAGATGGCGTTGAAGACGATGAGTTTGCAGATGCGCCAAATTACAGTGACCAATACTGACCGATACGGAAGCATACATTGGAAAGCATTATCGGGCCTCCTCCAGACACTGAACGGAAGCAAACGACTTTTTGCTTGTTCAGAACCGGTCAGCGCAAACATGCGGGAACAACATTTAAAACGTGCAATGAGTTAAAGGCCACTGGTAATACTCTCGTTGGCATTAACAATTTCCGATAATACAATTTTTTATCGTCTGGGACACTTACGGGGTGACTTTTGCAATAACGAACTCCTACTTATTGCCTGTATGGATATATATGGAGGATCTAACGAGTTCTTTAGGTGCGTGCCTCTATACGAGTATGAGCCTGTATGGGAGCGTGGCTGTATGTGTTTGCCGCTTATTCGAATAACGTCAAGAAAATGTACCACATTATTATTATGATTATTTTTATTTATTATTAGTCGTATTAGTATTATTAGTATATACAGTACATAAGTACGAAAACACGGACAGTCAGCATATAGAGCAAAGTTCATTGAAAATAAGCAACCATTGGTACTCCCACTGCTCACTGAATTATTTTTGGTTTGTATATGTTTGTGTGTGTGGGTGTGTGTGTGTGTGTGTGTATGCGCATATAATTTCAGTCTCAATGTCAAACTAATATAGTACCCAAAACTATAATTGTTCAATAAAATCAAAACAGCTGTCATCTGGGGCGTTAAGAGCTATAAAGGGTGTGCAAAACAATGTGACGTAATCACGTTGAGGAAGTGAGAACACAACATAAGCATAGGAAATACGGTTAAGCAGTACAAGAAGTAGGTAATAAAAAAATTCATGTATTCAAAAGTTATTTTAGAGGGGGCGAAGTGCTTATAAAAGTGTTGCGAAAACCATATAATAGTCCGCAAAAAGTGAAGTGATTTGAAACAGAGTTCGACGAGAAAGTTTGACAGCGTTGGAAATAATTTAAGCACTGACAAGTAAGTTGTCTCTACTTGTGCAGAACCAAACCGCTTGGCCAATATCCATGATATATATAAGGCTACCTAATGTACTAATGACTTATTCTATTACTATTGTTAATTTTATTTGTTATTATTAGTATTATCATTTATGATACAAATACCAGAAATAAAGCCACTGTTGCTTTAAGCACGTAACACACCCATGCACATACGCCGTAAGTATGTGTAAAGTGTATGGTATGGTAAGGTGTAATGGTGGTGTTTAATGTCGTTCATGTATCGCGATACTACAGTGCGGCTTCAAAAGGATAATTAGATGGCTGGCAGCTGTATGCTCACTGACTGGCGTACACCCTTATAACAATCGCATTGGATATTGAGCTCGACAAAATTGTAGAATAACCATCTAAAGAATCCCGCTATATGTTGCGTACGATTGGGCTCCGGAAATTACGTTTTTGAGAGAACTAGTTTACTGCAAAGGTGCACATAAGAACATTCAATAAAAGTGAGCACCGTCTGGGTCGGATATGGAGGTACGGATCCGCATGAAGACGGCAATCTACGCTGACGTCTACTATTCGTTATTTCCATTTACTTTAAATTTCCATGTAGCAATATGATTTAAGAAAATAATACTTGTAAAATATCATGCATTTGCGTGTATGAATTAAATTTGTGAGGTCATCTGGGTCTCCCCATTGAAATTCTCAAAACTTATTGCATTCAGGGTGGAAAGACCGTAACGATCTCGACTGCAGCCAGATTGTCGAAAATATCCATATTTTCCTGATCCGTCGTGACTGTCTTTACATCTAACCCCAATTTGAAATGCGTTTGCTCGACACAATTGCGCGGTTTGTGCTTTTTATAGGTTTCATCTCAATTTAGCTTCACAAGATTTGTGTTCAATTGCTGTAAGAAATCCTGATATTTCTGGTTTGTGCTAAAAGAATTTAAGTTTAGCTTTGATAACGTGTATACATTTGCCTACTCTCATATACGTCTGAGCAAAAGCCTTCATTTATCTCGTTAGTTTATTAAACATTAAGGTACGTTTATCAGGCGGTTGCTGCGATATACTAATATTTCCCAATTGTCTGAGACGTGCTATCATGTGGTAGTGTAATTTGTTTGCAATGTTAGTGCTTGATAATTGCGTTGTGTGTATGGTATCGTACCCAATCTTTAGTTAGCTTCAACTGCTTCGAAAGTTAGGTTTTTCGTCTGCCAGGGTTGTTTTTCCTTGCTCTTTGCAAGTCTGAGATAGGAAAGCACAGACGATATATGAAGGACAAAGCTTACTGCCGCCGGCTATCTATTATTTAAGATGCAAAAATTAAAAAAAGGAAACTTAGGAAACTTAAGAAGTTACGCCTCCTAGCGAAAACGAGGTAAAACAACCAATAATCCTTTTGAAAAAAACAGGAAGAATTAGAAATTCTCCTAGAGAAATGGCGCACGTTAAATAAGCTGTACGTGGGTACATAACTTTTTTGGGAAAAGTTGACGAAATAACGGCGAGAAAGTAAATTTCTTACATACCATTTATAGTAGTTTACATTTTGAAACAAAATATCTGCAGACAGAAGGTTTGTGTTGCGAACGTTGATTTCTTAATACGCCTGACTATAATAACAGTATCTCAATTAGCGAAAAGACAAAGTATGAACACTATCGAAACATGCTTTAGATATCGTATATCGGTTCCGAGTGGAGATTTAGTCATTTCCGACGTTGCCCTCGTGTATGGGTAAAATTATACATATAAAAGATGGGCTCGGGTACAGAGGAAAATCTAAACGAACACAAATATATATATATATATAAGAAGAAAGCATGCGCTATAGGAGTATCAATGTGATGATCTTGGGTAGCGTGGCATGTCTAAAATAATGCGTTAGTGAAAGTGTGGTGTAGGGAAGCTGATGTGGGGTGTTCTGGATGGATAAAAATGAACTTTGACTTACACATAGAAAATACAGTAATGATTCTATTTGGATGCAATAAAACGCAGGAACTAATAAGTAGAGATACATAAGGAAGTAGACGGCAAATAAGAGTTGAAATTATGTATTAGATAGAGTGAGCAGTTTAGTGTTGCTCTAATATGTAATGAAAACTCGAACATTGACGTAGAGAGAACACAAGGTGGGGGAACATAAAAAAAGAAGTAAACAAAATGCAGTAAAGAAATGCAAGAGTGGTAAACTTTATAACGGAATATGTTGAAGAGTACTGACTGGTGGAATGAGACAAATATTGACAAAATAATAACCAATAATAGTAATAATATTGCAACAATATATGATGGCCGTGTCGACATTGAATGGTGACAATGCTGTAAATGAACGCTATCAAACGGCAAAGACAGGTAAATATGTGAGTCTCTCGTTTCCATCGTCGGCAAAAGTATACGGTCACATGCTCTTTTACTGGTCGTAACGTTGATACAGATCCTCTCGTCAATAAACAGGAATGTCTCTCAAAAATTACTGTGCTTCTTATTCTATTGTCTCCGCGGTCGATTATAGCGCGACCGTTAAGTGTACTCACCGACTGGCATGCACGCCCATAGCAAAAACATTGTGTATGGAAGATTGGGGCTTGATAATAAATTTTCAGAAGAATTAGTTGGTGCAAAAGTGCATACAAAAAAGTTTAAGAAAGACACTGTTTGGATCGCATATTTCCATATGGAAGATGGAAATCTGCGTTAAAGGTTACAATTTGTTATATCTGTTAACCCTGAATTTCAATTGAGCAATATCAATCAAAAATAACTGTATTGTATTTATTAATTGATATATTGGAACAGATAATCTGCAATAGAGTTTAAGAGCATTATTGCAAATACACCAATAGTGTCTTGCCAATAATATTGGCGTGCTTGCAAATTGGAAAAAATACCGGATGTCACACAAATTTTTAAGAAGTTACTGTGCACATCGAAATTTCGCAGCGAATGCTTCCGTTCTATAAAGAAAAATAATCTAAGCGCATAAGCAGCTTTTTTTGGGGTTTAGGTAAATGCTTAATACTCATGCACCGCTGCAAGCAGAAAATGGCTTATGCGGAGACTCACAAACCTGCTAAAACTCCCATTTATCCCATCCTCTGATGGTTCGGTATGTTAATGGCACCATTTCCGAAAGTGTGAAGGGGGTAAACACTAGACCTTTAGCTATTGCTTATTGCGATAGCCTAGTTCACTTTAATACTCATAGAGTCAACCATCAGTAAACATTTAACGTTTACGGTACCGCTCTCTGTTTTAAGTAAGACGGATTCCATAAATATAATTGTGGTAATGACGGGGATCGTACCTGTGTACCCACGTGTCTTCTTCAATTGCAAGGCGTACGCGAATGCGCTAGGCCACTGAACTCGACGCTTTACTTCGGTTTGCGAAACAGCATCCGGCCTCTTGCCCTAAGGATAGCACAAGAAATCATCATCTGACTAAGTATCGGTTGGCTGCCCTCTCCTCCTTCGGAAGCCCTTCAGGACCTTCCTCCCGTATGTATCAGTAACTCACGCTCGATACCCTGGCCCATCTAGCCTTTTTTAGTACCGGTTCATTTTTCACGATGGCCTTGAGCCATCGTGTTCCGTTCTGCGAAGCACGAGAAGTCACCATATGATCTAGCACCTCCTTTACGGATGCTGGCCGACGCAACCGCTCTATGCCGGCCTCTCTTGCCACGATTGGGTAAAGCAATATGGAATCGTGTGTTCAACGTCGTTCGTCTTTCCAGCCTCACACAAGATATATCTACCGTCGTAAAATCTCCCGATTTTCACCATATAAGTTTAAAATTATCTATGGTATCTATGGTGTTCTCTGTAGGTTCATTGTACGAACATTCATTCTGCTACTTGTTAATGGTGGTATTTCTTGTCACTGTTGAATGCCGATTCATCCTGGTCGCTAGCATTTTCTGTGCTGGTTTGACATAGTCACGATTCGCCCTTGTACTCATTACCATGTCGTTTCATACAAAAGCTTCATATAGGGCGACGGACTCCTTACGAACGCCTGCAATATTCTGTTAGCATGGGTTGCTTCACCGACCCTGTGCATCAGTCGTGCCAGGTTCAAGGCATCTGCTGGAATTTACTCCTACATGTTTCACGTGGGCGCTGCCAGTGAGCTCAGTGTCAAGAATAAGATTAAGGTACCTCCTCATTTTCTTCAGCGCAACAGTGTGCCCAGCCAATTCGAGCTGGAACTCCCTCGTATTTATGCAGCCCGTTAAAAAGGTTGACAATAAGGATTGTTAAAGATTTTTTACATATGTAGGCACGTATTATCTCCTAAAACCTTTCTTCTAATTTCTTCTGTCTTAGAGTACGAGATTAACTGGTAGTCGATTTCAAACAGATTTGCCAACAATCCTGGATGTCCTATTATGTATTTTATGGTGATTCGTTAGTTGCTTTCGTTTACGCAAATTGCGTTACGTCTCGATGTATCAACACAAACAATACACAGACCATTCTGGTCCACGTTCTCGCGATGCGCAAAGTTTGTCAGTACGGCACAAGGACTCAAGCAGCATTTATCGTTCGATTGATCAGACAGCAGGCGACTATATGAACGCTTACTGTGTAGAAACGATTCGAGAGACCGCACTCTACAAGCTTAAACTGAATGTTGAGATTTCGCAAAATTTGTTTCCGAAGTTTATTGAAGAAAGTAAATTCCAAGTGTCGTCACGCAAAACAGATTGAGCTGTTGGTCCTTCTATAGAAAACAACAAACCCTTGAGCTGAATATTAGCCCAAGCTCACACCTTTATGCTAATCTTGCAGAGTGAAGAGGTTGCAGTCAACACTTTTGATTAATTTGTATGACGTTGTGTAACAATGTTTGTTACCTAATCATACTGCAGACTAGATAGATAAATTGAGGAACATATCAAGTGCGAACCACAACTCGTTGGACCTCATTTCCAGCTCTTATGTTCTTAGGCACTTACCATCACCGATTTGGAAATTACTTGGAATAATAGATTTAAGCGAACGCAAGGTAAACCCTTTCCACTCAGCCATCTATCTGGGGCATATGACACCATTTCCAGTAAAAAACTTGCCGTACAGTTATGTGGTGTGGCAAGTGCCTGGAGAATTAAGAAGATTGACCAGTTGGTGTAACAAACCATGTGGGACGTATTGTAAAAAGTTTGTTCAACTCGTCAAGTGACTAGTTCTATATGGACGCATCTCGATCGATGTGTTTAATTAAAAAATTTTTTTATTACAACCCGGGGTGATGTCAGGATGGCGTCGACCGACAAAATCGAAATTTGAGACAAATTCGGTAGCAAATCTACTTTTCAGTGCACAAATTTGTTTCATGACTATTATAGAATTGTAAAACGAAACGATCATTTGTTAAAAGTAAATCTAAATCCCTGCTAGACATTGAAATAAAAACTTTTTTCAACAAAACCATTCGACAATGTTTGACTTGTTTACTTTGTGTAATAAGGCAAAATTGTTTATAATGTGAACTACGTTGTTTTACCCTGACAGATACAAAGCAGATCAACTGAAATAACTGTAGCCTTCCAGTTTGGTATTTTATTCATTGGTAACGCACTTGATTTGGGTTGCAATATGCTAGCTCAGGAAAAATCGTACATGATTTTTTTATACGTAAATGACGTACAAGACATTTTAACATGATTTGAGTAAAACAAGTGAACAAAAAATTTGCACTTGAACAGCTATGACTTTAGTTGTAAGTGTAGCTTAACTATTTTGAAGCATTTGTACTTTCGTGTAGCTAATAAATACTCGCTTCAGTTGTGTAGGAGGAAGCATTTTGCAAAAAATGGCAGGCAAAAAAATGGAAAAAGAAAGGCATGGAGAGTTCAAGCGAATCAAACATATTCCATATTAAAATGTTTTTTGAACTATCCTAATACAACCCTAAACGTTAAAGAATTCCCTTCCGTCTTCATCGACTGCCACCAACAATGATAATGCTGCCTGTCGTCACCACAGTAGAAGGCGGTGTGAAAAAGATGCCTCGAAATGCCGAGTGCCTTCGCAAAGGTTAGGATCTTGAACAACTACAAGAAACGAAGAGTCACGACTGAGTAATAAATCTGTATGTGTTACTCTCTAGAAATGCTCTAGAAACAAAACCAAATTCCACTGAATTTATGTTACATAAAATATTGTCATAATACCGATGCAATCACACCGTGCAATCAAAGATTTTCAGCAATTGTCATGAATATAATGCCATGGACTAAACTGATCACACGAAACTGCATTCAGATACTAAGGGTTGTAGATTTCCTTGGAGATGACATGATGTTGCGTTGAGCATGCTGAATTTTCGGCGTATATGCGACTATTTACAGATTGTGCCTATTAAAAATGACATTAGCAGAAAAAACCGGAGCAAGGTATAAAAGACTTTCAAATTATGTGAAAATTAAACGAAATTTTCTCTTCTAAATCCTATGTGTCACACTATTGGTGTGGTCTTTGAGACAGATAATGCGAAATGTGAAAAACACTTCACATCTGCAGACAGAAATGGCTAATATTTTCTAAAGTTTGTGCAAAGCATGTTAGACGTAGCAACTAAAAATACTTTCATTGGAAATTTGATTCCAGATGTGATCCATACCAGAAACACCTGACGCAAAAATGCGGATAGGGTCAGAAGTTACATCCCTAAATCCATCTGAGGTCAAAATATCAAAGCAATGGTTCAAAGCTGAGCACAACTTAAGAGCACGCAAGTAATAATGCAGTGTTTCCTTTCTCCAGAAATTTGGCAAAATAAATTTCGAATAGACAGATTAGCCAATTTAACTTAGAACTTCTGGACAAAATTGGAACCAGACAGCTGTCTGGAAAAATTGAGATCTAGGCGTCGAAGTTGAGTTGGCAGCGTAGAAAATAAAATCCCCACTAGGGTGACAAATTCGCAGAATAAAAACGGAACAGCTTGCACGACTCATCAGTGTCACCAATGTTTAGATTCATATATGGGGTATATAAGAAAGCACAGATGGCAGTATAGAGATATTTTTTCAGATCAATATATTATATTTCAACTCATTGATACGATACAATATTGGTTTATTGATAGACCTGTAAGTATTACGCTGATTAAGTTCTTGTAAAGATAATGATAAAAAGTATCTCCATTGGCAGAAATTATAGCTCCATAATTATTTATAATTATATACAAGGCTGTAAACAAATAATCTTGTACTTTAAATTTATTGCTAAATTCAATTTAAATTAATTTCTATGCGATTTTTCATGGAGTAGCGATTTTACAAATTACTAAGCTCACGTAGTTGAAATCATGTAATATTCTAATTGTAGGTTGTACAGTAACGTTATAGCACAGTAAAGAGATACACGCCGAGCTGAAACAAAGTACACAAAGGAACATCTTGTACACCAAATATACAATATAACTAATTTGCACAACTTGAAAAAGAGTGTCTTCTGCAATTGCCTCTTCTATAATTTTTTTGCTGAGGCGGGGAATGAATCTTACGAGCAAGCGAATCTTAGACCGCCGCGAAATAATGCGAGAGAGCATGAGTACTAAACGCTTTGGCAACAATAGACATCAGAAGTTAACTCCTACGGGCTGTCCCCTCGGTGCTGCGCCGATAGGTAAGGGTATGTTATTGTAAATGATTTCTTCAGGCATTTTAAAGGAAAGATGCGCAATGAAAAGCAAAGACATTGCAGAAAAAAGTAGGTAACTCCTGTGAACTCAGAAAGTTCAGTTTGGCATTTATTGAAGTTAGCTCAAACACCGTCATTCTGAATTATCTCTTTTTTGTGAAGGATCATCCCGTAGCCACTTGTACAAACTGCTATATAATAGCATAGAGCAGTAGCAGCGATGATTCTTAGATGAGTACAAGGCTGCTCACAGGAAGCTTTCTGAGATGACGTAGCGTGGCAACGGGGTTAGGCAAGTGGGTGCCCAGGTAATCATGCTATTTAACATTTTCTTGTAGCGTAAGGCCGCAACATTTTATCAACTTCGCCCACGGATATATGTGCCGCGAAAGCGAACAGAAGCAACCTCAAAATTCCTTTAAGTCTAGTGGCAAATAGAGAACCTCGTCTTCGGCATTGATTACAAGTTACAACTTTTCGAACATTTTAATGACTCCTTCAATCCTCAATCAATTATGGTGTTTTGATGCCGACTCGATGTCGATCTCTAAAAGCTGCAGAAAAGGTGTGTGTCTGAGGAAATTTCAACAAAAAGCAGCTGACGTATCCAAGAAAACACGGAGGTACATATAATTTTTTTTAACAGTATCAATGATTTCTTGCCATCGCTAAGTAAGAGCCAACTCGAACGGCCAAGCCCTTCTGAAGCCAAAGTGACAAGCCGAAAAGAAGACAGTAGATGCTTATCAAAGACGCGAATGAGGAGTTTACAGACGAGATCGAACGGGAATTCTCTATAAGCTTTGAATCTAATTCCCTTTGCTTTTGAAGAGTAGGCTTACACAGCTTGCACTTTGCGACACTTGCAACTTGTTAACCCGCCTTCCCGAGACTTCCCGCTTGAAGTTTTAGATGCAGCGCAAAGAGATTAAAAAAACATTCAGCCTTTCTTCATCGAATTTAGCAACTCGTAACTTGGGTCCCCTTTTCCAAACTTGGCACTCTTTTACGTTATTTCTCATTGCTGTAAAAGGACTAAAACCATCCATAGATTTCGCACTGAATTTTTTTGAGGCAACGCCGCTCATAGAAAAATTTGCCAACAATAATAGCCCTAACACATGCATACAACTTCGGTGCTTCATCAGAACTGAAAGACACTATATACCGAGCATAAATCTTCCTGTAGACGTCTTTAGGTTTTAACATTTTTTTCGGAAATCTCGGAGCGGTACCTGGGGTGGCGGTCGCTCCTAAAAAATTGATTTTAACTTTAGATCCAGTCGTTGGGTCCATAATGACCGACCGCACTACTGTAGCGAACGACGGCGTCAATTGCTTCTGCGATAGCTAAGAGCATGGCGGTGGTTGCACTGCTTTAATTATATTTGCGCCCGGATGCAAGGCCTTAAGTTGAAGCACCAATCAATTTTAAACTGAGTCTCTTTCTCTCAATTTAACTTGCACAGAGTGGATCGCTCAGCGCAACAGAGAAATGCAATCTTTTGCAGTCGACAAATTAAGCGTTGCAAAAGGAATTTCAGCGACCTGAAGTGGTACCCGTCCATTAGGAAAATACGGAAGTCATTATCCAGACGCCCTTTGACGGTTTCTGTCTTAGTCGCGATAACTCCGACTTGCTCCAGAAATTATTGATCTCTTCCTCGCAGAAGCCCCTTTCGACATACGTAACTATCGGCCAATTATATTTCAGCTCTTTCCTCTTTCAGCACTTGCCTATCATCGTGATGCCTTAAGTGACATTAGCTTTAATAATATATTTTGCTACACCGACAGAGCTCACCCACACATAAAGTAAACCAAACTCTGATTCAAATTTGGCACCAGGAAAAAGAGTTTCTTTCGAATGGTTTATCTGCGAATGTAGTGCCGCCACTCTTCTAGCAATAACCACGCGGAACAATCCTTTTAAATTAGCCATGCTGTTGTGACGGATACACTTGGTTTCTGTTTCTAACTTCTCGAGCCGCTCCGTTCTGCTCTTCTTAGTAGCCATCTTCTATCCATCTTCCACTGACTTCGTCCATGGGCTAAGCAGGTGTATCGCTGGCGGTATCACTGCTTTTCACGTTGTCACTTTGCGCACTAACATCTGGCCTTCGTGCACCATCAGCTGTGGGAGCGCTAACAGGGGGATTCACACCCCGTATCCTACTGACTGAGGCAACTATCGGGTTACGTGCCGCTTTTCGTTTCTGTCACTTTTGTCTCAACAGCCTTAGCTGTTCCTGTACACACCGATAGGAGCACCTGATGCTGTAGTTGGTATTTTTCTTCAATCAGAACAATTATTCTAATTATTCCAAAACAAACAAGTTTATTGACTGTTTTGGATGGTCGATACATGCATAAAGCTTCTGTAAACCGACTTTTATTAAAGAGATAAAAAGGAAAAATTGCTAAACGTTTTCAAATCCGACCAGATTACGAAAAGCTTTCTTACATAATAAACCTTACCTATTTTTTGTATCAACAGATGTTTGATGAAGTATGTTTTGCATTGAACTAAGTCGCAAAAAACATGATGCACATAAGGGACGAAACCATAAGATAATTGAGTTACTTGGACCTCCCTGAACTTAATATTTAATTAATACAAAGACAATCGAAATATAATGTATTCAACTGTTTACTGAAGTGTTTTATTATATATGGATAAAATTTAGGTTTCTTTTAAAATTTAGGTTAACATTGATAACATTGAAACTGGTTTGTCGCGCGGTAACATCATCTGCAAATATTGAAGATACTGCGTGTGTTTCTGGAAGTGCTAAATGTGAGTACGTACGACGTATATGATGTGCATAACGGAAATGTCTGTCCACGAGATTTCAAGTGAATATGAACGATAAAGAGGCAATGAAGGGCTTTGCTGCTTACCAGTGTAAGGAGACCGACTGATGTGATATTTCTACTCGGGCGCACGACCATTATGGATTTTGAGACCTGATAGAAGGAGCCACACTACTAAGATGGAGAAGAACTTTCAGTAATATAATAGGCTAGAATGAATCCCTCAAAGCAATATTTACGTGGATGCTTATTGTTAACAATCAATGCGGAAAGAATCTATTGCGGCTTAAAATCTTCTTTACAGTTTCTATTAATTAAATTTCTAATTAATTATTTTCAGATCCTTGAAGCTGAAATTCCATTGAAACAGTAAATAAAGCTTTTTCAAGGGTACATCACCAATAAAACGAATTTTGCAGACTTTAGTGGACTCTATTAGCAGCATAGTCTTAGTACCGGATGCTGTGGTTTTTTATTTGAAATATATTGGCACTGACGGTCCAAAATCCCCTCCGTACAATTTGCTCTGTGCTTCCGGTTTCTCTCACAATGAACATTCTATATTTATTTGCTACCATTTCATTAGTTGTATTTACTTACAATGGAAGAACGCGCTTGAAGTGCCATATTTCGATTCAAAATATATGTTTATCTAGTTGCCTATCCACTTTTTAATCAATGCGAAATTAATTTATGCTAAATAAAATACGGGTCCAAGAAAGCTATAGGTTTACGCCGTTGGTCTATTAAATACTCGAGCTTTTCCCTATCTAAACCATACGGTGCCCCAGTAGCTATACGGTCTTGATTCGCATAACAGTTGCTCCGCTGATTGCATTCACTTGCATCTGCACTCACCCGCGTCGCGAACCCCATTGGCCTTTGGTTTTCTGAAAGGAACAACACAAGCGGTTGCAAGAAACCGGTCCAGGGTCTTCCTCCACATACGGCCACCATACGGCCAACACAATACGTCTATGCCACCTCTACATCTGCTTCAGCCGCCGTTAAAGTTAACCTTCGTTAAGACAGCTGCGCAGTTTTTCTTAGCACCTTTCGGTATAGCTTTAATACCTTAAGGACTCCCTGCGCTTGCGCTGATACTTGCATTAGTAGCACCACGTAAAAAAAGTGTACATGTACTGAAGCATGTAAAAGACTATATAAAAAAGTAAGCCTAGCATGCTTCTTATGGCCCAGAGGTGCTTGCAGCTGTATTTGAGTAATAGCTTCTCGAAGGTCCTGCATCTTAATTTCCTGACGACTCTGGATACATTGAAATAAAGGTCGGTTAAGTAGGAATGTGGTTGGGTCAGTGCTTATCTAGTATGCGACACCTTCTTTGCGATGCTTTCTGTATATTTTATTGTTTAGCAGTGTCTTGAATATGTATTAAATTATGGCTCGTATGACTCCCTGTTCCACCTGCCCAAATTGGTATAGGTTGCTTAGAGTTCACCGAGACGTAAATATAAAATAAATATGATTAAATAAATATGGCAGCTTGACGACAACGATACTCGCAGCTCACCCATCGAACAACGCATTACGATATAAAAACTCGAAAAAAGAACTTCATTATCAAAGTTTTTTCAGCAACCCATATAGTTAATGTTAAAAGACATAACGACATCTGCAAAACAATAGCAAGGGAATCGACTGAAAAGGGGCACGTGGTGCAGCGGGAGAAACTCTACCGAGAATCACAATGTCCCGGTCTAAAGACAGATCTGATCATCATCACTCGAAATCGTGTCCACGTGTTAGATGTGGAGATATGCGGGACATGTATGCGTTTATGGTATCTTCATGTAACTCTGGAAACGAACGGATTCCCAATAGGAGCCCATCTTGTCGTTGTTGTTGGCTGAGTGTCTATGCTACTAAGAGTTGTTTTTGAGATACAATCGAAAGTTTTGTCATGTAGCCGTCTATAAATTTTATTTTATTGAATAGCTTATTGCCAGCCACCTCGCCCTGCATCCTGATGGAACGGTTTTTTACAGGCCATTCTCCGATCAAACAACGTCTGGTTAATATAACGACGCACAGCAACTTAAATCGATGTAGGACGTTCTATTTTGGTATTTATTAATTTAAGATAGGAACCATTCACAGTGAATAAGAGCGTTTCCAATTAGCTGGTCAATTGATCACTAGGTGAAGAGATGGGGCTGTCGATTCACAATGCATCAATTGTCCTAAAATAATAGAGTATGTAAATATATATCTTTGAATAATATCTAAATGATTTGATACAGTTAAATAAAATACATATTGGGTTTTATTTTTACTTTTTACATCGGGTTGCTCTCTTCCTTTTCTCTTTGAGTCGTTTGAGTTTTAGTGCTGCATTTATGCCTCCCTTTAATTGTCAGAGGGTACATAGTTTTGTTTCATGTCGCCACATTAGTTTGCGTTTGCAAAGTTTCTCGAGATATGACTGTCTCAACCAGATCTTCCCATCTACACAATTACTGCTCAGTTCATTTTATCTTTGTTTCACATATCAATTTTCTGTTAATAGATATATACATTATGCGGTGAAATACAACATTTACGTTGCGTTATCGTATCAAGCAATGCATCGTGTGTTACATAATAATAATAACAAGGGTAATAATGCTATTTTTATAATAATTTCTGAATAACAAGACACACAAATATACAAGCTTAATACATGATAGTTTCACCTTACAGAAAAGCATTGTTGCTGTTCTATCTGTTGCTAAGTCATTTTGCTAGTCACGCATCACGCATCCATGAACTTAGATCGAACCAGTCTCAACATTTCGGTCAAGCTGGTCGCGCCAATCCCGTTTAAAATTTCCAACGTTTCGGAATATTTCGCCATAACCTTCAAAGGTAGCTTAAGTGTTGCGTGAAGTCAACCTGAGCTGAATTTGTATGCTGACTATAGATATCTCTCACTCATTTGTTTAAATGGATGTGCCCTGAAGGACAGACCATACAAAGCAAAATTCAAAAAGCCATTTGTTTTTCGCGTCAACTTCACTGGTACGATAAGCAGGTGCTTGCTACGGGAGGACGCATTCGTAGTGGGAGAAGAAGAAGACAGTTAAACAGTAATTAATATAGATTGTGTGTGAAAGAACAGAAGATTAATATATATAAATATTCATCCATTATCCACTTAGATCAGTTTTGTGTCTCAACTGCCTCCTGAGACGTGATAATAGTAGGCACTCTTTGCAAGAACTCGAAAGAATCTTGACATCACAAAATTTCTATACACAAACGTGCAAAATATTTGTACGCGTTCCTTTATCGATACATGGAAACTCGTGGATAAATGGGACGTTTAGCAATGAAAAAACATTTGTGTAATAATATGAACAGAATATGTTCCAAAGACTAAATTTGAAATTTATAGTAAATTCAAGTTTTGTAACATTAAATCGCAAAATTTTGCGAAATAATAGTACATATAATAATTACTACATGTGTAAAGATATGCACAAATTTAGAAAAAAACCATGCAAAATGAATAACGTGTTTCAACTGGATTACCATTCATCGATTTATGAACTAAATCAGGAGTTCATATCGAACAGTTTTTATACCTTATATATGCCTCATGGGTGTATCTTTTTGCAGCAAGCTTTGTTTGAAAGCTTTGGTCGCAAGATAAAAAACAGACAGGATCACCGAAGAATATATATGGCCTGATGTTGACATTACGATAAAAAAACATGAAAGCTTCCTCTGTGCACCGCCTTCGGGTCTTGAACTTCCAGGTTCGCTAACGATCGACAACGCGAACAAAACCAACAAATGTATAAGTTCCTCTAATATGCAAATATACATGGTGTGCTCTGTTTTTAGTTTCCGGTTTTTGAGAAGCTGATACTCCACCCAAGTGTTCTCTGTGTCGACGGCTCAGATCGATAGATTAGATTATATAGCGCGAATCACAACACATTTATCTTATTATAGTAGAGTTTAAGATTATAATATTACCTTAAATGAGAAAGCCTTAATGTAAACATAGAGGTAGACCTAGATTTTCAAAAAGTCATGCTAAAAATCATTATAGGTATATGTGGCGTTAAGATGAACAAAACTGAACATAAGCCCTTCCTAGAAAAATAAAACGTAGAAGAATATATTAATACTGATATTTTAAAAATTTCTTTGTTGAAAAAAGACATGTTATGATAAAGCAAAGGACAAGAAATTATAAAAATCGCAACTTTATCAAAGAACAATTTTGTAAAGCTTTACTTGAGGTGATTTTATAAGCGATAACATATACACGCAAGTGCAATGTTTCTCTTTAAAACAGACCCCTATAAGACTCCTTCAGGCAAAATTTCGTTCGCAAAATTCAAAGAAATAATCACCAAATTTTGAAATGTTTAATGTAAAATTATCTAGTATTGAATTGTTTCTCCACTGATGATATATGTAAATCGAGCTCGTTGGTCACAAGTAAATAGCGCATTTGTGCTGGCCTACGACACAATACTAGCTAAGTAATTATAATAGCGGATAAAAATAAAAAATACTTGTTTGCCTTGCTTCTTTGCAGTATTTAGCTCTTAAGCAGTGTCTTATCGTACATTACGTTGAGTATGCGAGCAAATGGCACGCAAGTTTCGCATGTATAACGTCTATTGCATACATAGAATCAAAAATATACTAAGCTATACTCTGACTTTTTATTTTTTTCTAATCACTTATATCTATTTTCATTAAAAAGGAACATCATGCTGAGATTCTTCTTAATCTTATTCGAAGTATTATTTTAATCTTTTCGTTTAATATTTTTATACTAAGGGCTCTTAGTTCTTTCCTTTTCACATCTCCTAGCGGTCGTTCAGTTTATTAAGGAACATCTATCAAGCTATTTGTTCTCCATCCAAACTAACGATACACAAACTAATACACGATTGCCAGACCTTTCTCCTGAAGTGTCCCCCAATAAGTTCTTCCCTGTTTGCAGATGAATGGATCGTTTATAAGCAATAAAAGCGTGAGCATTACGTGGAGGTTATGATATTGGCTAATTCGTTTCTCCTGCATTAATTAGTCACTTTCTATAGGGTAACCTTCCATAGCTATCGCGCTTTTTTACTATTTCTTCGTTTTGCCGTGTTTCATATGAAAGACCAAAATATGCTACGTTTTTCATCCAAAGTCTCATACATTCTTTAAACTTTGTTTCACAAACTTTCAAGCAAGGCAAGAAATTGAAAGCTTTGCTAGTACTGCCTTTTCTATGGGTTTCGTAGGCTCTGAAATTCGGGGGCACATTATGTGCATTTTTGTTTATGCTGTAAATGGACGGGTAAACTCGAAATAAAAAAAGCTGTGTACGAGTGGAACACTCAGCACGTCTTTCATAAGAGAAAAGTGGGGGCATTATGTTCTTACGATACCCTTAAGTTACAGGTTTGGTTACTATACAGACGTCCGTCGCTTGGTCAAACGCTAAAACCACTTTTTTTATCTACATAACACCCAGTCGACCAACGCCTTTGGCAAAGCTATTTGTTTTCAAGCAATTGTTTATCATAAACACCGTTACAATCGCTAAAAGAAGAAAGAGATCATATACAGACGAGATGACATCGTACGATCTAAGAGGAGGGCAGTATTGGTGACGTTCAAAAAGATCAGGTCACCTTAATGTGCCTGTGTGTGTTCGACGCGATAGGCGAACGACGGGTTGAATAGCCGAAAATTATTTCCTTCATAGGTCAAGAGCTTTCAGAAGAGCTCTTATACGACTTAGGTTGATCGCTCGTGCGACGTGTCAGATCTCGTTAGGTGATCAGATCGTGTTAATGAGGTATTTTCTTGTCGAGCGTTTGGGCACCTTGTATGCCCTTGGTTGCATCGGCGCATTCGCGTGCCCTGGACAGTTTTGCCAAAACACATTCCATTGTATTCAGCACCTCTCATTTTTTGTAACGACTTGGCTATACTGGAATCGTCAGAGACAATATCCATGTATGCTGATAATGTGTTAGGGGCAATACAATGCAGCATCGAAATAGCATGTTCCGTCCTTTTTACATCATACTAATCACAAAATAGCTCAAAAATGTTATTTAGTGCCAGAAATTCGGCTCTTTCCTACCCTTCTATGCACTTGTAGCACGTCACCTTGCAACCGCTTCTCAGATGTTTACGCATACACGACTCTTGCCATACTTAGTGAAAACGTTTTGTTCATGCCTGACGACGCAAGCAATCGGTCGATTTGACACAACGGTTGTCCTGCCAGACACGCCCCGAATTACATTGACAGCCCGGTACACACTTTTTATTGCAAGTCGACCGGTTTGCGCTGTTTTGACAAGTTTTGCGGCAGACGCCACCACATTTCGTCCAGGTGGAATGGTCTGGGCACCAGTGGTTTTCACATCCTGTGTGCTCTTGCCAACTGGCGCTAACGTTAGTGCTACCGAGATTTGGTGACGAAATAAGAGTTACATTAGCTCGTGCACATTCCCTGGCGTACGCCTCCATCGCTGAGCAGTAGCACCGGCCCCCTTCGGCACTACAACTGCACATATCCAACTGACACGCCCTGAAATCATACGGTTAAAGAAGCATCACCAGCTTTTGATGTATTCGTGAATACAAACAAGAAAACGATCAGGACTACCCTATAATTCGTTTAAACACCGATTGTACCCAGATGCCCACACGTTTCATAAACACTTGGCCTTATAATGAACGAATGTTCTGTCACATTTTTCAATGGAACTCTAGTAGACTAAACGGCTGAAAGCATTTAATAGCATTCCAGCATCAATTTTTTATGTTCACTTACAATATAAGAATAACATGTTTTGGAATCAGTATGTACTTCTTTAAGGTTTATTGTATTATCCCTATAAATATATTCACCAAGCACGCTTTTGACAAAGATTAAAACTAAGTGGTACTAGTAACCACTTGCACTCCTTCATATAATCAGCAAAATGTAATGCTCGACATCGGTCACGCAATTTCAATTTCGATTATCACAACAGATAATCTAATTAAATTAGGCGGTTAATAAGTAGTAAGATATTAAAAAAGTTTGATGGTGCCGGTGAGCGACAACTTCCGTTTAAGTAGTTAATTAGCTAAGGTTCTGTATCGTAACCTTAAGAAGATTACTTCTGGGAGGTTAGAATAATTTCCATCAAATAAACTTACCGGATATAAGGAACGGCATTTACGTGTTTGTGGCATGCTTTAAACGGTCCATCTTTCAGCCTTCCGCATTCTGTGACGTTTCTTCTGCGTTGTGCCTTGTCCACAGTCTTACATAATGGATGAGGGGCAAGCTGTAGACAATTTTTACGATGTCCAATCTATCGTATGTGTTCAACAATGGGCAAAAGCAGAAAGAGGGAAACATTACATATATATTATTTCCTTTTACAGAGAGGTTCGCGTATAAATTAAACGCCTGTAATCGAGAATATACACTATATGATAAATATGTATTTTGAAAGCAAGATGGGTTTATCTTATTACCAAATTTAATTTACGCGAGTCCCTCTGTAAATACTAGACATTTTACTGCATGCAAGATATACCTTCCACGATGATCCGAAATCATTGACGTTTTGAACAATCATTCCATGCCTTGTCGTATATTCGTCGTCCCGCTTATCATTAAAGTTTCCGCAAAGGCCACAAAGGGAACCTTTTAAGGTAGGTGATGCTGACACTTCGACGTAGTTATCTCCGTTCCATAGGATCTGAAAAATGGAAAAAACATTTAACAGCAGTGCACCAGAAGAAAGTTTAAAAAGTAACGCAAAGCTAACAAAAAATTTTTTTATGCAACGTACCTGGCGAAATAACGGAAATGCACAAAAACGTAGTATGGAATTTGTACCTTAATTCCTTTTTTGCGGAGTCTAACGACGATGTTTGTTCCTTCTGCGAAGATGGTAACGTCGCCAAGCGCGACGTAGGGAAGCTTTACGCGCTTCTCCAAGATCTTCACTTTCATCATTTGTCCCAAGCGAATCTGTAAGCCGTACCGCATACCAGAGTAGAAAGTCAATATATAATTTCTTTCTAAACAGACAAGTTTACTAATGAATTCTTCCAAAGCTGTCGCAAAAAACCTACTGGTTAAAGAAAGGAATTTGGGCTCAGGTACCTTTGTAATCAAGTAAGTAAGGTTGGGTTAAGTTATTACCCTTGTATGAGTTTTCATATTTTCGTTTCTAAGAGGTAACCGCTTTAGAAAAGCCAACTGACAATGATCATGAACATATTAGTAAATTGGACCCATCTCGTTGATTGACGAAAATCTTGCCGAAATAATTTAGCGTATATACTGCAACAAAAACAATTCGCAAGTTAATTTCACCTACTTAGTCCCGTAAAGGAATTCCCGATATTTTTTACACATTTCAGAGAGCCTGATTAAAATAATCTAATATAGAACCCATTTCTTATATAAGCCTAACGTCTTGGCTTGTATCAAAAGTGCAAGCAACGCACCTGTATGAAATTGAAAGTTGACATATTTTTAGCAGTATTTAGTAGAGGGGCCAGCGTGGGAAAATATCTATAATGGTGTAGTATTCAAAAAGAGGAATATTAGGATCAAAATATACGAAGAATAGCTAAACGACCAATTTTCAAAATATACCAGTACACGAGACTGACTAAATATATATTGAATTATTGGTTGGACTGATGTGTTATTTACGTAGAAGCGATATCATTCGCTTTACTTAGCATTTTCGAATGCCAAAAATCCATTTGCCAAAGGCGCTAGCTTCGACCATTGCAGTCAGCTACCAACAGCTATAGACCTTGACACCTTCTCTACTTCATTCGATATTTTCAACTTTGTTCTAGACTTTGCAATGCAGTTAATGAAGTGCAAATGTGCTTACGTGCTGACATGGGTTAAACCCAATAAGTATGATTAATATCTATGAGTTAATTTGTTAATTTTGTTCTATAGGATTTCTATAGCAAGCCCTTTTTTATTAAGTTCCTTTTTTACGCTATTTACGTTCGCAAGAATCTCTAGAACCATGGCACTCTGGACTTCTGTCTCAAATTCGTTTTTTTTTAAATAGTAGATATGTGGTTCTAAAATATCAGATGTGCGCCAAATCATGCAATAAATTTTTTAACTTTAATTTTATTATTTGTTGTTGAATGTATATGTCTACGTTTTTACGGTCAATTCAGTAGAAGATAGCACAAGAGCATAGATTCCATAAGTATCTCCTTATCAACTTAGTAAACAATAAACATGAATTCCTATGTATCACAAGACACAAATATTCTGTAAGTTCATTGAATGTTACATCATGTGCGTGATACGGTGAGGGTTCAGTTTCCAGTTTCAGGAACTAAATGTATTTAACCAAAAGAAAATTTGATTTAATTTTTTGAACATGAGGGAAATGGTGAAACAGCTCCACCATCTCTCATGTTCGGTAGCTTTTATACGAATTTCCACGATGACAAATTTTGCAGGTAGTTCCTTTTGTACTTGTCGGTTTTTCGACAGTTGTAAATCTGAAACTTCTTGTCATACGCAAGTAAAATTTTGTCAACGTCTAGTGCCATCCATTTGAAACATTTGAAAATCACAAAAACCATTCGCGCTGGGAAGCAACGACGTAACATCAAGTTTCTCATTTTTAGCTGATGATAGCACTGCGCACATTCATCAAAAGTTGAAAATTTGAGAATAACTTGAATCAGTACGCTACGGAGAATATTGCCCTGTTAATATACGAGCAGCGTGCGTACCTTGTGGTTATCAACACGAATTAGTAAACCCCGTGTCCACGAGTAATGATTTGTGCGTCGGGGGTCATTAAACACCTGCACGCTAAACGTGCTTCTTCCCGATATTGAAGAAGTTCGTTCGCGTTGCCCACGAACTCCCTCACTAGTTTCATCTTGTCGAGGACAATCGTCAGTTACTAATGTATACCGACACTGACCCTGCAAAAATGAAACAATTACGAACACTAAACAAGGTAGATAAACCGTCATGGATCGCCCGAAAAACAATGCTAATTCAACCAGGTACATGAAAGTCGACTACAAAGATACGTTGTTTTATTTATTTATTGTAATATTTATTGATCATTCCTGCTGTATGAATTTTAACTGCAATAAAACTAATCAGACCATAAATCTTCTAGTCTAGGCTTGTTCTTATTTTGTGTTTTAATAGCATCACACATTACAGCGGTAGAGATAATTCTAATGGACGTGATCTCCCTTGCTACTGACTAAGCATTTATTTTCTACACAAGTTGCTACATACCTGAAAGCTGTACATAACGCCGTCGAATGTCCGATAGTGTGGATCGCCAAAAACAGCGCATACTCCATCACTCTGGAAGACCAATACAAATTGAATTCCTTAATTATTGTATTTCTGTAAATCTATACGTTGCGCTTACAGGGAGGTCAGCAAAAGTATTCAGGTAAACAAACGAAATAGGCATTTAGTAGTTGAAGAAGAAATGGCCACCATTAATATGCCCAAATCGAATTCGAATCTATTTTAAGCAATTATTTCTACTCTTTCGGAAAGATAACGGGGTGGTCCAGAAATGTAGCTGGTTGGAATTGCCTTTGAAGAATTAACACCGAATGCCAACTATCGACCGAATTTACAACAGATTCACAAAGTTTACATCTAGCACTTTAGAAATCAATTGATAACTAGGACTATATCCAACTTATAAAACATAGTATTTATACGAAGTCCTTTAGATAGAAATTTCGTAACCGGCAAAATGTAGTCGCACCGTTTTTCGTCATCTTGATCGCCGACCATCATTTATTTTCAAACTTGCCTCTATGCACGACAGACAACAGTCACCAGGGTTAGCCAGCACAAGCCGATGTCTAGGGGGGCATTGTGGAGGTGGTGGACATTCTTTCGGGGCGCACCAGGCCGCTCCTTTTTGACAGCGACACTCTCTACAGCGACTTGCCTTCCACGTGTCACCGTCCTAAAAGTGCCAGTAATAAAATAATAAAAAACCTAATAATAAAAATGAACTTGAACTATGTTTACATAAGGCTTACATATTTTATTTACATTGGTTAGATATTACAATTATAGCACGCATATGCACATTAAAATTCAAAAAGACAACTGACTTCCGTCTTTGGCAAAATGATTTGTACTTAAATGTCCAAACGAGTACAGGTAAGGAAATATGTAATCCCCAATGTTATCCTCCATGGTAATGCAAAGTATTACTAAAGTGCAGCTGGACGATGGTCATCGAAGCTCACCTTTGCCTTTTCTTTTAAGGGTTCTACCCCGGTCTCAAAAAAATTTTGAGACGGTTGATGAGACGGTTGAAAAAATGATCGGCAAAAAATTGTTAGGACTGAGGTTCGAATTCCGATCAAAGTTACTTAGTTTTTTTTTAAAAACTCGGGTGCGAACATTATCTCGTTAAAACCTGTGTGGACCTTGCAGGCAGTGCCAGACTGAATCCCATAGGGTAATTTGAAACAACACACTAGAAGCATTGAAGTTTTAAGCATATCGTTAGTCACCAGGGAATTCGAAAATACTTTATAAAATAGAACAGACTTCTGTATGCACGATAAAGTTCCGAAACCACAAATGCTTCTCAGTAAGATAGCTTCTACCAATTCATAAATAACTAATTACACAACTTTCTTTAAATTTTTCATTTAATCTCACCATGTAAAGTCTTCCATTGTGCGTACACTGTTGCAGAGGATGTTTTTCTTGGGGTGCGGGACTTCGGCAGCGTGGACAACACGAATCTCCAGAGTGCGTTTGGTGCTCCGGAGGACATTCGAGCCGAGGGCAGACTGTTCGGTGGCACAGAGATGTACCGTTCTGTCTCGTAGAAAAATTTAATGCTACATATTACAATGCATACAACGAATAGCGCTAATCTAATGCTAAAACATGAAATTGCGAACACAGGGCACGTTGACAATCTTCCTTGGATGTGTTCAAAGCTATTGATTTTGCTATTTGTTATAGTTTTCGCATTTTAGAAAAACTTTGATCAAACAATTGACCATTAGGGGTAAAACGATGACACTGTTTCGGACAATATGACCAGTTCCATACGCTCATTTGATCTATACTTAACATAGACACAAATTCTGGTTGTTGTCGTTGGAGTTTTTGTTCTTGCTGTTGTTGTCGTCGCCTTTGTTATTACTATTATTATTATTATTGTCATATTTAATTGTTCTTCGTTGTCGTTTTTTCTACTGCTGCTATTTTTACGTTTCCTATTTAAAAAAAATACATACGGCACAAGAGCAAGTGGTGCATTGATCGAGCGGCCAGGCCGTTCCGTCATCAAAAACTTCGGTTCCAATCATACAACGACCGTTAAATGAAGCCGCTATTGTCTTTGTGCCTGCAACAGACAAATAAAAAGGTTCGTCGTCTTTTATATCAAAAAGAGTTCACGTGTTTCCAAAGATTAGTCGATGAGATCTAGAATATTTTTAGGGCTGACTATCAGCCAACATTTAATGTCTACGGTACCGCTTTTTGCAATACCTCCTAAGACGTCTTGTGGCCTGAATTACTATTACCAACAGGTAACTCTACGGAACTTTTATGTTACAGAAATTGCTATCTAGCTAACATTGCTCATTTGTCTACACGTATATTATTTCGTCTTAATTATGCTTTGCTAATACACCGAATGCGCGCGAAACAACAGGCTCAAAAGTCCACGAAAGAGTTTATAAAAGGTATCTAAAGACAAATCCCAGGTGGGCACATACATAGATCGGGGTGCACGTCACTAATGGGGATGCCGCATGAGAATCAATCTAAATCGCACTATCAGTTTATATACCTGTATATTTGAAAAAGTCCGGAAAAGTAAACTTTCCTAAAGCTTATTTCAAAGGCAGGTTTTATGGGGTATATTTTAACCTAGCAAGCAGAGATTTCAGTTAAAGCAACTCACGGCATAGAAATAAACCTTAATTGTTTTGTCAGTTTGGTCGACGCCATTTCATTTATCACCATAAATTCAATATGGTGATAAGTGGAAATGGTGGTAACGACGATAAACCATAGTCTAGTTTAAATATAGAGTTAACCCTGTGAATCGAACTGCAAATGCTACAGAAAACGCAATATAATCTAAAAGGCATTCAAAGTAGCGGCATATAATCTAGAAAAATGATTAAAAATACTACAAAATAGGCGACGGCATTTCTTGACCAATAGGACTTATTGACCAATGAAAATGTTTTTCCCTCTTTTGCCCCTAGGTGACTACAACTGATAACAGTCACCTCCAGAAAAATCGCCTTTGTTTTCTCTTTCATAAAGTCGTTTGCCTATATATTTATGCACAAACATACACAAAATTCAATGCATTGCGGTTGGTAATACACATACATACCAAAAATAAATTTCTTCTTATGGCTATTGTTGCTCGAAGCCTGTCAAACGTGCACAGATTTAACTGTGGTAAAGTTCAGTGCATGAGCAAAATTCTATGCTTTTTCCATCTACTCTTTCTTTTTTTCAATGTAATTTTTATTAATTTCTTTTTGTAATTTTCTATTGGTCAAAAATGAATACATTAACGGTTTGTGACTGCGTCTCGGACGCTGCATAGATACCCATTTCATATAATGATACGAATATGTGCGTTCTACACAATATAAACACAGTCTCCAATTAAATTTCGAACCGACACAGTCACATCATATTGAGTCATATCTACGTAGTGAACAAAGAATGGCTGTGTACCTAGGTTGTATGCAAAAGCATAACACAGGCGTTCAATCTGTGTGAAAATAGTGATATAAAAATTATATGTAACCACGGTTCGAAATGCAGGAAGACATTTTGTGCAGTCACCTGATTGTATTTTTGTACAACAGGAAGTACGATACCAACCATTATAGTTTGTATAGACTAATTAGAAACAAAAAAATTTTCAGCATTCGCGACAAGATGTAAATGGACTTGTTCCGTTAAAATAAACGGATAGATAGTTTTGATACAATGGATTTCCTACTTAGCTCAAACCTAAAGGTAATGAATAACCTAAATTTCCAGTAGACGAACATATTTTACAGATGGCCCTAGGTAGTTCATTTGAATAGGTAGTGTATGCATATGAACGTATCGTGAGCCATGCACTGCTTGGCATATATGTTTTAGCCTATTAGCTTAAACTTCTGGTTTATCGCGCCTAGAGATCTACAATGTCAACGAGAGAATATATGAGTGAAAATTATAAGCGTTACACGGTAGAATTCATGGTTTTGCCAAAAATCGACACCAAACAACATTTACACAGTTTAGATATTATAACGATAAGTATATATTCTATAATAATTCTATAATTAGCTATTTACTAAGAGAAGAAACGAATTTAGTGCTCTAATTGGCATTGTTACTATAAACCTTACTTAAATAATAGATACGTTAATCGGTCGTAACTACTTTACGTCAAGCGGTATGGTGTGTACATTTTTGGTCTATGTTTTTATGAAGCAAGATTTCACGCAGATCCTGACTATGTTGATAACTTGGGTGGTCGCACATTTGTAATTAGAAAACGATAATGTTCAGCTCACTGCTAATAGATAGTAAAAGACTACATATTTCACAATTTCTCAACTACATTGCATACAGCCGACAACTGCTGGCTTATAGCGAGTTTGAAGTTTTGTTTACTCATTTTGCCTTAGTAGTAATTGACAGTTATCATCAATTTATTTTGGTGTGTTTTGAAGCTTATGACCTTTTTTAGGAAATTCTAAAGCGCGACCCTCCAGAATAACTTCGTCTGAAAGAAACTAATGGAACAGTAACACGTATGCAAGAGAATGAATTGTTTTAGGATACTTAGCGCGTAGGAAAAAGCTCTTCAAGTTATATTTTCGTTTACTTTGGCCGCTGACGTACTATATTTAAGGCTTATAGATTTAATTTTCTTAAATGGTCACTCTGTACTCACTTATTGGAGCCCTCCCTCATGTCTTAAACTCTGATCACAAACTTCTTAATTTTTCATATAGCCTTTTCATCATATTTTTGTGGTTAAAATGTGCGATACAGGGTATTATTTTTCGCATTAATTGCATATGATCAACATATGAGGCAAATGTTGGTGCCATACAAATTCGACTGCTTACCATCATAAATATTAAAGAAAATGTAGCAATGTGCAGTTCTCGTTTATCCTTTCCTACTATTTTTAGCCAGTGCATCAGAAATTTTTGTTCGTCCGCCGTTTGTGTCTGAGTATTTTTAGTCCTTCTTCAGTACTGTCATCATCATTAGCATCATTGCTACCATCACTCGTCGTTGCTTGTTAACTTCGTTTCTATCTACGCCGGGCTTAACCCTCGGCTCTTCTGATCTCGAAGTCTTCTGGTCGCCGGTGTACGTAAATATATAGCATTTTCATAGCTGCAAATAGTAGCCACTGCTGTCTGCCATCTCTGAGGGTGGTCTTTCTGCTTCGGCGTCGCCGTTGCCCGTTTCCACGGGTATGTTCACGGCAGCTCAAACACGTCAAAAAGGAACGTTAAACCTCAAGGGATCTTTTCTCGTACATATCGCAGAGGCTTGCTGAATCTAAGAACGCGCGTATATAAGCAAAACAATTAGAATCAGAACTACGCCGGAGTCTTCGGGAAGCTACGAGTTCACGTGAGGCCCTGAAACCTCCGACCCGAACTACCTCCCATTAACAAGAATTAAAAACGCTATCTTTCAACGAGGTCCTTGTTGTTGGTTGTGGATACAGATTTGAATAAACGACTCAGTGAAAAGAGAAGGAGAGTAGAATAATAGTAACTGGGGCTGTGATGGATTGAAAAAGAAAATGAGCGAACGAAGAGAAGGATTGGTAATGAACCGTCGTCCGACGAAATCATGCAGTTATAGGAATTAAGATCGTCTGAAGGAAGAGTGCAGCAACTTAAAGTTAGCCACACGTCACAAACAGGGAAAAGCAGAAGTCTTCTTTATATATATATATATATATATATATAAAGTACGTGTTTTTCTTATTTTATAGCATATAGCTCAGCACACAAAGCTTCCATTACCTGCGGAATTTGAATCAACTGATATTTACTGTTCAAGCGGTATCAAAACCAGTGAACGATAAATGCGTGTGTGTTCCTGTTCATCTGCTCGCTATAGCTCCAAGACCTCCCAGTGATTGCCTTCAGGGTATGCACATAAATGTATGTCCATTATAGCCAGTTCTATGGTGACTACTTATCATTATTGGAAGGCTGGGACTGATGATCTTATCATTAACTCTTGAGAGTAAGAAACAGATAAATACCTAACTTGATATTAACTCAAATATAGCACCGGTGTTGAGTAGTCTCAAATCCGCTAAACAATTGGGAGTTAAGATGATGAAGTCGTTGAAAGCAGCTGTCGTACGTGGTTTTGCCGATTTGCCGAGTAGCCACCATCGGGAAGCGCATTCATCAATTATCTCCTTTATACTACAATGACTAATTGCATAACAAGGCTAGTAACGTACAAAAAAGCTGTTAATAAATATCGACAAACGGTTTAAGCAACACGTTGCTATTCATTTTAGATGAGATCCAATTTAGTTTGAACAAAACGGACGCGTAGTGTCACCACCTGGTCTCCGGGAGGGAATAGACGCAGCAAAGAGCTATAAGGCAAATAATCCTTGTAAGAAATACGATTAAGTTAGATTGGGGGCTTCGGAACGGTGATGTTACTCTGACTGGAAAATCTATATCTGTTTCAAAGTCCTTCTGTATATCTAGACCAAATAGCAGTTACACAGGCACACCGGTAATACACACACTTAGCTAAAGAGCCAGAGGTGCCTGTGGTGTATGACATACTGAACTTGTAAGTATTGTAAATATATTTTGACACTGGGAGCACAAGAAAATGGTTCGTTCGAAAAGGCTGGTACGTTCTGATCTATAAGACTATCGGGTTTTCGAATTGTAAAAAATTCCAAGTGATGTTTGGGACCTAAAAAGGCTGAGTGATAGACGCTGTTAGCCTTCTAGATCGAACATATTTACAGCTTGGTGTTTCTTAGGACACCATATAGCTCAGAAAAGACCAAACATGATCCTGATCATCGGAACGTGCCTAACACGAGTCTATTCGAAGGCGTTATAGACAGAGATCAAGCTTGCTTTGTGCTTTTGATGCATCTACTCGTTTACTTTAATAATTGTTCTGTTGTGCTCTAATCCGTGATCTTTGACCCATCAACTCATCTCTTGATGAATAACTTCGATCTCGAATGATCAATGGTTCCTCCTTCCAATCTACACGACCCACTGATTATTCAATAGTCCACCTAAGTTATAATCATAAGTGGCCAACATTAAGGCCATGTATATTTCTTTCATTTCATACGGCGACCCCTTCCGCTGCTGGCAAAAGTGGGTATTTTACATGGCTGATGCGCGCCATACAAAATAGAATTGTTGTTGGCGAATTGGTAAGTGATTTTCATGCAGTATATATTGACAAATGCCAGCAGAGACTAACACTCTTGTGGTCAGATGCATTTGCCATTGCTAGAAATAACGGTCAGCTGGTAAATGTGTGTGACTCTAACGTATTTGGACACAGCGTCCTCTCCGATAGATCATGTTGTGGAAGCGTCGGTCGCTAAGGAAGTCTAAACGTCTTAACATGGGTAAATTTGTCAATCGCAATTGAATCAAATGAAGGTACATATTACAACGTCAGGTGCTAAATATATCTCCAACACTATTTTTGTTTGGTCAATGAAACTAAACCTAGGTGTACGATACGTTTTATGCAAAATTATAATTGACCGCTTTCAGCCGGAGTACATCTAAATGACTAACATAATACTACGTACCTTTGCAAGAAGGACAGCATGTCTTGGGGTTGACAATCTGTCTAGAAAAGGTGCACGCCAGTACGGGACAAGTTTCCCGCCGACACCTAATGTTACCTTCCTGAAATAAATATTAATGCGAACAAAAGGGCATATACATTATTTCTTAAAATGTACTGTATTAAAAGCATGCAAAGTAAGCAATAAGATCATTTTAGCGAAGGCGAATCTTGTTCTCATTATCTACTAAAGGCCATTAAAAAATCCACAATGGCTGCTTAGTAACAGTAGCATTGCCAATTTTTTTTTCTTGCCGTAAATCAGAATCATTAGCAGTTTTCTAATTCTTGTTTCATACAACCCTCATTCAAGTAAATGATTGTGATCAATCTTTTTTGCAAAATCGAAACAGCAGACACTGAATCTTGGTTGATGGCTAGCCCTGAAAAACGTGTAGTAATACACAAGAGTCAGCTTTATGTTCATACCTGTACGAACAGTACTCAATTTAAGATGTAATTGTATATATACAAGTGATGCAGAAAACAGTTGTTTCAATATTTAGACGTCAAAAAATGTATCTGCGTTACGTACTCACATTACAAAGAAAAACGTATGTTCAGCCTATATAAATTTCAAGCCTAAAGTTGATAGTTGACTACTGATAGCCTTGTTGTGCTCTCTTCAATATATTGTTTCGTTTTTCGCTCATGAATAAATAAGCACATTGTGAACTCCAATGATGCGGGCGCGGGAAACGATTGTGGTTTAAGATAGGATATCCTTCATATATAGTATATCACACTATTACCAATCATCGAAGCTCGATACAAGAACACGAAGAGAGCTCATCAGAAGTATTGATAGTATCGACAACATAACTACTAGATTAGAACGCTACAGATCATTTATGATAATTCGTCATAAATTCTTATTCATTTAGACACTAAGAGTCAACTGTATCGGTTAATGTGATAATTAATCTGAAGGCATAAGAAAGAATGCTCGATTCGAATTAATTTAAATGATTCTGCAAAAGATAATAAATGTTATCGTATGCCATAAATTTAAACGTTTAGCAGATCTACTAGCATTCCATATTCATGTTTCCATTTCATTTCATACATATATACACAATGTATCCATGTACGCTATTATTTAACCTACCGTCTGCAACGGTGTTATAGGAAAAAGTCAAAATTTCTAGGGCAAATAAACCAATGTAAAAAATGTAGAACGCTAACCTAATGCAGTTGCGCACATCTCCAGCATTTCTGGTTATTGATATAGTGTATAATGTTGTTGTCGACAGCGTTATTTGTGTAGTTGCTGTTATTGCTGTAAATAATGTAGATAGTCTTGTCCATCGTCGACCCGTCTGTGTTCTGTCTACGACAGCCGTCAAGGGGAAAGTATTGCCTACTCGTTGGTCTAAGCCGCTTGTGGCCTCGAGTAGCCGATTGCAAAACACGAAACGACGAAGTCTTGATAAAGGCCTCTAGCAGCTGCAGCAGACCTGGAAACTGGAAAATCTGGTGGCGGCTCCCCTAATTCATTTTCTCACCACTTCTGGTCATAGTAACTTCTACCACTCAAAATAAATGCATAACCTTCAGGTTTCACATTCCCAACGGGACACAAGGAAAGCGCTAGAAGAACGGTTTAAACACGATACAAAAAAACTAATACTGTTTAAGTACATAAGTGCGGAATGTATTGCTTATGTGGTGGGCTTACTGCAATTAGGTCGCGCAAAGCCAATTAAGGATTTTTAAAGGAGCATTTCTATCTTACCATTTCTCAGACCGGTGAGGTATTCCTGGCTATTAATAATTAGGCTAGGAAGTTAAGATTCTTATAGTCAAACGTATAATTGAATTACTACAGAAAATACTTATCTGCAGTAAATAACTGGAATAGTTATATGCACTACACAGCTTAGAAATGTTAGGATGAGATAATTTTATACTAGACCGTACGAACTCATTCCTCATACCCTCAAAACGGTTTATGGTTAGCAGCATTTTTGGATGACTGAAGCATTCAGTTTTCTATAGAGACCAAAAATCATTGGAGTATAATAGCACTAGAATAGACTCCTTAGGCGGCAAGTTTTCAATCGTCTTTCTATTATTCCAGCGTATTTGTGTTGCAATTTAGATAGCATGGATTATTCTACCACCTTCCCAAGTAACACCCAGGGCACAATATACCGCTTGTGACGATGTCGAGGTATGGTGTGCCTGTTGTTCGCTACTGGAGTATCATTAGAATGCAATTCAACTAATTTCGTTATTCAACGACATAATAAGATTCGATATTTGCAAGATTGTAAAGTTTTATGTACGCTACATTTCCGATAGCACTCACGTTTTTATACGAAGATATACTATTCTGTGCTTAACTGCGCACAATAACTTGAAGATAATTGAAAAAATAAAAACATACAAAAGTCGGAAGATAAGGATAATAAAGATCGGATAATAAGATCGGAAAGATAAACTGCTGTGTGTATGGCGAATATTTATGAAAATACTGTAAAAGCTAAGTCAAGTGGGTCGCCTCACATATATGTGTTCCTGCTATATCCAGACTTAATAATTTGATGAATTTATTTGATTGAATTCTCGTATCATTAAAAACCTGAATCTTTAAATTTTATAAGCATATCTTTTTTACAGTTCTACTCGTATCTCTACTCGTGCCCCACCTTTCGCATTTCGACTTGAAAGACCTTTAAATCGTGTATTCAGAGCAGGGTGGATGCATTCAATTCGGCTAGCAAGCATCATATTCGTGCCGTAACTAAGGTTAAAGTGGCTCTTCAGGATTATTTGCGCTGCAGATTCCGGTATTTACCAGATTCTACGTCACGGTGAACACCCACAAAGGGATTCTTCTTCCTTTTAATGTAAATATACACACATCAAAATATACCTTAGACACTTGATGTAATTTTGTGGTCATTATCCACCCACGTCCGAACCTCACCCATTCTATTCACGAATGTCACGTCACTAACTGGTTGCATACAACATAGCGTAATAGCTATTAAGTAAATTTTTTACGATTGTTAGGCTAAAGGAGTTTATTATTAACATTACATCATGGTACATTAGTCTAAAAGTTGTTAATAACATGTCAGTCAGCAAATGTGTAGCTGTATCTGAATATTACCGTGTGGTCCTTAAAATTAAAGATCAGCAGAAATTGTTAACACTAATAGACATATCAACATTCAATCACCGAAAATATCTTCATCATTTACAAACTATAACCTTTTACGAAAACTCATTGATATTATTTCAGTAAGGTCAGTAGTGTGCAATGCGTCTAAGTAGTAATAAAATAGTAGGGACCGTTAAGTTTGGCAGGCGCCGTTTAGTACTACGTGGCAATCAGAGCAAAATAAACGCACTAATCACAATAGCGCCGAAGACATGTTTAGAAAATTCTTGTAACGCAGATGAATGTGTCCAAAGATACAATTAGAAAAAAACGCACTTCATTACGGTTTACTCATATCGAGAAATCATAGAAGATTGTACGCGCGCAAGGCTGAGCTGAACCCAATAAGGAATTAAAACCAATGTTCGGGTTACATGCTAAATAATTTCGAATGTATCCAGTTCTTATCAGTCGAATTCGTCCTACTCATATTAGGTTCTACATAAGCTTTTTTTACGATAAGTCCCTTTATCTCTGATATGCAGGTGCCTAAGCCACGAAATTGGCTCTCATGAATACTTTTTCTGGATCGTCTACAATGACCAATTTAATCAAGTATGACGTAAAGCAGAAGTTAGGTACTACATTACGGAAAGGTATAAATGTATTAAGGTCAAATTTTGACATTTATGAGCTGATTTAAACTTTTTGTTAAGCAAAATGTAATTCCGGGACTACAATCCAAATATTATGCAGTCCCAGACGCCTTGATAAACATTACCCTGTAATTTTTATTTTAACGAACACATTGACTAGAAGATAAGTCTAAATATGCAAATTCCGTGCTCACTGAAGTGGTCTATGTGAGCAAGTCTTATGACAATCTAAGCCATGTGCAATGAAAGTAGATGCACGGAAACCGTGTCAATGGAAGTTACGCTTCGGAGTTTCCATCAGTTCACGACTCGAAAATGTGGCTTATAATAATTGCGGAAAACCCTGACATTATGTCATAACAACTGGTTGAAATAAGTTAGGCAAGTAAAAGCCCCGGACACCAATCCAAAGTGGCAAAGATTAGATATTTTCTCGAACTCTTCCACATTAATTCCAGTCTCAAACATGAATATGAATGAATGAGCTCTGGTAAGGATACAGCATGGGAACCGGTTAAATAATGAAACATTTTCCACTACATGCAATTTAAAAACTACATAAAGAATAGGATTTTTAAAATTTTACCTTGCATGTACATTGAAGACAAGGGTCATCAGGTGCTCGAAATGTCTCCCCTTCAGTATAATTAAATCCACTTAGAGAGCAACCTAGAAGCAAAAAATAAAAAAAATAACAATATCCATTTAATAACTAATAGGTGGTATTGTACATGGTTACTAAAGAACTTTTACTTATTGGCAAAATATCCAAAATAAGTACCATGCATGAATTTAGTTTCTTTCATGTAGAAAATTATTTGAGACATCGCAGCATGAAATCTCACTTCCCATTAGAAACTGACTCCAGCCTGCGCGGGACATACTTGATCCATTCGTATAGAAACGCGTGTAAACAAAAAAAGAAATTAAAACAATATTTTTCTTGCAAAATCCTTTGAAAATATACCATATACCAAAATTGTATTTTCTTCCATCTAATGTCAAATAGTGTAAGCTGACTTTCTATTTACGGCAATGGATAGTGCAACTCTGTGCTGATGACAAATGATCCGACAAATTACCCCGTTTTACACAGATCAGTCAAACAAACTAGATTTTTTCGAAGAGTAGCGCACTAAATCAGAAAAAAAGTAAAGAATCGACAAAACCAAAAAACAAACTCCGAAATTTTAAAGATTTCAGCAATCCGCAAGGCTGCGCAAAGAAATCATAAATAAGAATCTCTTTGTTTCAGGAGTTTTAGAAAATAATTTAGGTAACTAATCAGTGAGAAGTATATGATCGTTTAAAAAAATCATTGGTGCTTTTGTATTTTTTATTTCATTCTTGCAAGGTTGGCTAAGCCGCACAGAATTCACAGGCTCCTGTTTATAGCTTGGCTTCTCAACGAAAAGTTAAACACATATCAGGTGATATTACATGGCATTCAAGTTTTGTGTTTTACACACTCGTAGCGTCGGAATGAGGAGTATACAAAATAAATTAGAAAATAATATAAGAACCAACAAAGCTAAAACATTAAATGGTCTGAACTCCATCCTAATTGGATGGGATTATGTTGATTATGCTCTAATGTTGGGAAGATACACACGATCAATGGAAAGCCTGTCGTCTCCAACGGCAGTGCAGCTTTTTAAAGAGGCAGTGCGAAGCGAGTAAGCTAAGAATACTACCAGAAGGTAATAGGGAGAAGCGGATTAAGCGTGACATTGGAACCCCCAAAGTGTGAGGGAGAATTTTTCTGACGCTATTTATAGCAACTTGTGCCCCGCCTATAGTGAAAAAAAGATGTTATTAATTCAACAGACAGGAAAGCTGTGTAGCTTTTATATTTAATTAAGGCTTTATGATAAAAAGGCTCATTCAAAGAATTTCTAGAAAGGCCCAGCGTGCTTATTCTGCTAAAGAAAAAATAAGAGAAACAGAGTAGTAGCTTTTTTATAACATGTATCTTCTCAGAGAGAAACCTTGTATTTATTCGCATATTCTTTGTGTATGCTTGTTGTTATTACTGAAAAGAGTTAAATTTAGATTCTCCACAGCAAATTTTAATATTGAAAATTCTATTTTAACTTGCATATTTGAGCAATGAAGATCCATAGCTCTGTAATTTTCACATAACGATTTTTACAAACTAAGAAATTCGGCATCTGTCTGAATGGAATGGCCTCTTGAAAAGCAACAACACCAACAATATTTATTGGATATTGGTTGAAATATGCAGAGATCTTATTTTCCAAACATTCGTTATTAAAAGAGAATAGTGGCAAGGCAATGTGAAGCTTAATGAGCGATTTCTAAGATGCACATTTTAGGATCTCGAAGTAGACCTTTTAAGAGCAATAAAGCTCCTATAAACGCGGACGTTTTTTACGATATATTATTCGTCTTGGTAACATACTAGAGCATGACCGGCGTGAACGTAAACTTAATTTAGCTTATTGCATAACCTCGTAGGCCTCAGTTAAGGAAAGAATTTCATAGGGTTGACGTAGTAGGCCTCAAACTAGAATTTTACTACAATAACTAAATAGGTATACTTTTGTTCTGAAGGAGCATGAATGCCGAAATAAAAGGTACCAATACTGCATATTGATTGAAATAACGGCCTGGTACGAAAACTGTGTCCTGGTATTTAATTTTACCTGCAATTTGAGCTGCAAAATTGGTTTTATACAGCCCTGTTATACTTCAAAGGGTTGCTCATGAAAATGGAAATACACTTCTAAACACGCACTAGTCCCGCTCACAAAGTTCAGTAAAAGTCAGTGTGAATCGTCTCTTATCAAGAAAGTTGTAGCGCGCGTTTTTTTACTGCATATATTTCTTCTAAATTCCATATTTCATGTGATGGAATGGCTATTTATGGGAACCTGCTGCTTTATGAGTGAGGCGGCAAGGACCGGAAAAACAGAGAGAGAATACATTATTCTCCGCTCCAAAAATGGATGAATGCATGATGTATTTTCCTATATTAGCGACCCGATATCAGGGAAAACGCTTTACTTCTTTTCAGTTTATGTTCATGTTTTCTGTAGCTTCCGTATTCACAAATGAAGCAACAGCGGTATTTTCTTTTGGCAAAATTTATTTGTGTCACGCACATATGCGTGAGGGTATTCACGCATAAAGAATAAGAGAATATGTCATGTACATGTCGTTGAAATAACTAACAGTATTAATCAAAGGAGAAGGCCCATGTTGTTGCTAAATTATTCGTACTAGAAGTTCTCCATTGACTGTTACGTGCTTAAAATACGTAAACGTGAGTTATGAACCATAGCAGGTTGTCGAAAATGCTAGAACGCCTACAACCACAAAACCAATAGTATTTGTTTTTGAGACAAGCAATTTTGCAGTAACGACGGATTGATGCATTGATTTGTCTTGCCTTTGCATGAAGGGCAACACTCCTTTGGACTCGGGTTTAACGGATTTTGGCACGGGGAGTGACATACTTCGCGAGATTTCGTTACAATGCCGGACTGCAATAGAAATAATAAATATCAAGAATTAGTTAGTTGTGAGTTTCAGACAAGTATGATAGCTGTAATGTATAATCCGGTTTAATGGAAACCTTACAACATTTTTAATGAGGCTATGCCTAATCGCTCAATAGGATGCAGTTTGGAAAATGCCTAACCAATAAGACAATCGATACTTTACTTCATGCGGTATAGTAACATAACTACGTGGATTTGTAAGAAATACGCCTTGATGCCGCAATATGAGGTTAAGCAAGATGCCGACCTATATCCGGTACGCTATTTTGCTCAACAATGGGTCTCAGCTACTCACAACAGAGCGCACCATTTTTAGCTAGACTCCCTAAACGTTTTTCTTCAGTCAACTTGATAAGAAACATGCACACATTACAACTACATACTTTGTCATATCGAGTGTGTCTCAAACTCGAATATAAGATTCAACACCGGCATATCCACAATTCATTGCTCAAGCTTGCATTTTTTACTTTGATAAAACAAATTTGTTGTAAAAAGATCATAGATGCCTGCTACGTCGTAGACAATAATGACTATTACAAAGAACGTAGGATTTGCCTACCAGGTTAAAAAAAATATGAAGACACGAGCGTTCACCAGGTGCACATACCCGCAACAAGCTTAAATTTTTCACTTTGGTACTAGTTTTTTATTGTTTGGGAGATTATGTATGGTGCGCCTTGCACATCGTAGACAGTTTTCACTGCTACAAAGAATATAGGACGTGCTCAGAGGGTTGAAAAATAGGGGGACCGGAACATCCTCTACTAGGAGAAAAGGATAAGGATTCTCGTTAAAAGTAGCTTAAGAGGTTTACGGCGCGTAGTTTACAGTAAATGCTCAGCAAAGATTTATATTGACAAAAATTAATCATTCGTGACCAAAGTTGAAAGAAGCCGATACACTGAGAAAAACTCTGAAGCGAGCTCTCTTTTATCAATTATGCTAGTTAATATACGTTTTGCTTCGCGTCGGCTGTAAATATCACTGAAATCTTTGCTATTTGTGTAATGTTCCAAAAGAAGATTATTGTATGGCACACTTTACTGTGGTTACCTCCCATTTTTTATTTTGATATTATTAACGACTAGCTGGTCTACAATCCTATTCTTCAGAAAAAAATAAAAATAACATGCAGTTTTAAAGCGAAACCGAAGCTTAAAGGCAAGTGTTCAAGGTCATTAAAATTATGATATAGAGGGTTCAATAACAACTTTTGCTAGGTCGACATCCTGTAGATTTCAGATTGAAATCTTGATGCTATTTCCATCTCGCAACATTTTCGCGTTGCTCGGTAGCTAATCCATGACCAAATCGTTGAAAATCTCCACCTATATATTATTCGTTCGTATCAATAATTTCAATTATCGGTCTGGACGTGCATCTGCCTACTATTGGGAGGGTATGTTAAACCAATATATGTCGGTCTACTCGCCTGACAGGTGTATTTTAAACAGGGATCTCCAGGGTCCGTCCACGCCGACGGGGTGCTATATGATGTCCCGTTTAGCACGCAACCTATGTCAAAAAAAGTGCAAAGAAGGACTGCAAGCGTTTTTGATAACGAGAATACTATATAACATCATATTATTAGTCTGATATTTTTTTCTATGTGGTATGAAACGGGACCCAATCCTCTTACATGTTATACTGCTGGAATTTATAGAACATGAGTAATTTTCAACTTTCAAGCCTTCGTCCAACTAATTTAAAAAAACATTTCTGTTATTAATATGTACACATATGCAACCCATCAATTTTGAAAGTGCAGTATTTCTGTACAATATATATCTTTTATGCAATAAAGGTTTATTCTAAGTAATTTGAATTTTATTTATGCAAATTTCAATCAAATTTAGGCGTTTGGCTGACACATTACGCGCAATAATCATTGAGGGCAAAATTAGCTGACAGTATTACAGTTTTCATATTGTCTTATGTGATAACCAATTGATTGTAGGGCATCAACAACTTCTAGAAAGCGAAAAGTATCCGAGGATTTGCAAATTGTACCTTTACATTGCTGGCAGCAGGTTTTTTTCTTGTTGGCACTGTCGTTGCTATTGCTTTGGGGTTTTGTCGTCTTGTCGAGGAAATAGCATCCTTTGGCCAGCTCACACGTCTCTCTTCGACATTCCACCACTCGTTTCTGAAATTGCATTAGACATTTCATAAAATGGCATTAGCTGAACGCGAAAGGTTTTTGCTAGAACCAGTCTGACTGAACCGGTCTCTTTTGTTTCAAACTGCCTCATATGTATGTGAACGCATAGGTTAAATGTATGCGATATCATTGGGGCTCCCCCTCACGGTTAAACGTTAATTTTTTTCGTCAACAACAATTCTGCACACAGGCAGCTGGAAATTTTTCAGACGCACTCTACATATAAGAAGTTCCTAGATGGTTTTACGAAAATATTTTGTGTGAGTTACAGCTTGCACTCACTGAATTGAAATATTGGCAAATTGAAACCGCATACAGCTATCTTAAAAACTTCCTGGTTTTAAAATTTCTTTAATGCTGTCATCAGGCATTGCTGGCATTAGAGATTAATGTTAATATGCAAAAAGTAACGCAGCGTGTGTGAAAGAGTCACATAATCGTACAGGGTTTTGTTAAAACATGTATGCAACATTTTATGAATTTTTAGCATAACGTTCAACAAGTCACGTAATTTATGCTCTTAAATGTGAATAGAGTTACGTTACTTTTTGCATGCTCATGTTAACAACCTATAGAGAACTTCATAACCTTTTGTACCTCTTGTACGTCTCGATCTAAAGAGGATCAAAGCAACGTTTCGCAGAATCACGTCAAATAGCGGAATTCGAAGTAACGGTAACATTTGGTAATATTTTAATCGAGCGACGACTTAAAGCATGGAAGAAATTTTTCAAACCTTGGAGCCAATCTAGTCTTGCCTTGTCCGAGTCCAGTCTTTTCTACACTCACTTATATGTAGGGAAAGCTCACTTACATGTGAATTACTCGTCTAATTCACCAGCTTCTGAAATTGTGTCATCTCAAGCAATTATTGTTAGTAGGGTCTATGTCGGTACTACGGGAAGATACATCGCCATTCGTGGCTGTTTCAAAAAATGGAAAAAGGTATAATCGGTCAGAAGGATCGTGTATAAAACTCTTTTTTCTGAAATAGGTTTAAATGTGGTTTATCGGCTACATACTAACTGCAATCTTCTTTCTGTAATTCGTGAGAAACCCAAGCGTGTACGCTAAACCGTGAAAAAGCTGCACTTACAGCCTTTAGATCGATTTTCAAATACTGTAGAATGCATAAGAGACACCGTTCGGGTATAAAATAGCAAAGAGAACGAATAGAAAAGTCTAGCTGCAATATATCTCTATCTAAACTATCCGTCACGAAATAACTATGCATTGTTCTATCGCCCACCCAATCTGCTAAATCAACAAGTTGTTTTGACTGATCGCTCGCAAAGAGGCAAGCAGTAGCCAGTGTCGTGCTTGACATGGTCACTTCAGCATGAAATTCAAACTATAGCATATACTGCAATGGCTCTTTTTTTTGTAAAACTTCTCCTGTGAAAATAATTTTTCCGCACTAAAAGTATCTAAGTAATACTAAAAAACATAGCACAGTTACCACACCCAGAAATCCGAAACAGGATGGTGGAGTTAAATTTTATACACCAGGGCAGCTGTTGAAATGAAGGATTAGGACGATGGGAATAGTAGATCTCTGGTACTTTCTCTACGTCTTAATCGTCTACTTTCCCAACGTGAAGTAAAAATTACGCGCATATAGGCTAGTTAACGTACTTGCTAATTTGAGGAAAACGAAGGTTTTTGTTCCCAATACACTCTTGTAATTATATAACCTATTGAACGCATTCGAAACCCGAGACAGCATGTTACCTCACGTACAAAGACCCACAGTTTCTTTTAACGCAATTGGTTCTAAAAGCAATACTTCATGTTCCATAATATGAATATGACTTAATAGCCAACTTCTTAATTTCCCAATATATTCCTCTTAGGTTTTCCCTATGTGCTGGACAAAGACAATATCTGTGTAACAGGACGTTAACCATTAGCAGTAATATGTCTTGTATTAAAAAAGCGTGGAGTTTACATAGTCAATACTTCAAGATGATCTTACATTTCTTTGTAGTAGATTACATTAATATTTATACGGGTATCAACGATAAATACACCCTGAATATGTGAAAATTATTTGACCTGAGTACCAAGTTGGCTTTTTAGTTCGAGTCCTTATTCATTATCATTATTATATTATTAATTTCCCTATTCCAGTGCACTGTGCTATGGAGAAAACTTGGCAACTGTTATTACACAACATATAATTGTTAAAACCTGTCGTAGATTGTGAATTTTGCAGTCGTAGATACTCTATCTAGATAGAGTCGAATTGGTTTTTGCTTTTAAGATTTTAAAAACAATTCTTTTCTCCTATGAATGAGCATACAAATTAACGGTGACGCCATTTATTCGGTTAGCAAAAGCATAATTTTAAAGAATTCACTCAACTACAACAACGATCACCTTTTCCGTGGCATGTGTAGTGTGGGTAAATATTACTATACCTGTGCTAGTAATAATGCGCTGATCATGTCCAAGTTTCATTTCGATTGCGCTGTTATTATTCCATAATTGTCAATATTTTTGTATGATGATAAAAATGATGTTGATAATTAGGATTTGACATGCTTGTCAAACATGTGGCTGCATTGTTTGTTAACAAATTTTTTTATTTTAAAGTTCGATTATCTCTCAGAAATTTGCTGAGAAAATTGCAACAGGCGGAAACGTCAACAACAAACATGGGGTCTACATCGGGAAGTTTGTGCTGGATTGTAATGTCCAACTATGCCTGCGTTTGTGTTACTACGTTGCGCTACAGTATGTATATGATTGTCATGCAAAACGTAATTCTTATTTTAAGAATACACCCTCTTTATTGCTCTTTTCGCAGTTATTTCAAATTTGAATATATGAAGGTGCCAAATTGAAAAAAGCACTCACTGGCACTCAGGTGGCGCTCACTGAATCAGAAACAATCAACGGTTGAGCAATATCGATTCAGTGTGATCTTTCTGACAGCTTTATTTTTTGGCTGCAATTCTCTGTGGAAATCTCGTGCGATGCTTAGTGTGACGTTGTCATCAAATATGCGTATATTGGAACATTCGTAGGCATCTTTTTGTACGTTTGGTGAATCTTAACATTATTTGTATTTATATATTAAAAATCATTTTCTATATTAAAAAGAATTTGTGTTTCTTATCCGAAATTTCATTGTAATAGATTTGAAAAACTGTGGGACCCTGTAACAGCCTCCCGTCCCTAATAGCGATCACCACATACGTCTCTCGTCAATGTACTCACACATTCCATTCCTGCCATACTTCTGCCAAGAGGCAAAGATACAGGCATAAAAAGCTGGTGTTCTCTAGTGTCAGTCGGTCTATTCAACTGCTTGCTTGCTTCACTTATAGAAGCTGTGCAATTCGCAGAACGAAATAAAATTTTGCGTGGGAGTTAATGTCTGAAGACGGTTATAACGAAATAAGCCTCTACAATTTGAAACAGTGACGTTTGTTTAAATATTGGCTGATTTTGCTCTCCTTCATGCAGAGAACACAATGCTCTTGCGGACCCTGCTTGAACAGACAAATACATTTATGGAATTGATTCATTCTTATACATTTGAGAACCAACAAATTCATCTCATTTTTAAACATATTTCGAACTTTAACTTTTGGAGAAGCTTCTCAACTCCCTGTTATTCATTTTAAATTTGTAAGAATACAATTTGTAGTTAACAAAGAAAACACAACTTCGATCCTTTAATGAAACGATATGTTTAATTAATTAATGGACAAATTGTTTCCTTTTCTGCATGTTGCTGTCAGTAGAAGTCATATATGTTCCTTGTCTTTAATATCTAAGTTAACTCGCTCTAATAGGAAATCAATGTCAACAATGATCACAATGACTTGTGTGATATTGAAATTAGAAATGGACTATGTCACTTCGTCTATTTATTTTCGATTTTCGTATGAATATATATAGAGACTACTTTCTATAAAATTACGCTGACTGTATCTGAAGAGTCTTAGCCAATGCCACAGGGAATAACAGATATATAGACTGGCTCCACCCAATCATCACGTAATACAAAGTAATACACGTAATTCAAAGTCACACCAACCGAAGAGACGTAATAATGGATATGATTGAAGCTTTTAGTCGAATGGATCTGTGGGGGCTGAAAATCGGTTTAGAGAGTGTGTAAAGCGGTGGCAGAGGCAAGAAAAAATCCAAATCCGAAGTATACGATTATATCATGCACAAAGCTCGTCTACAGAATTATCTTTCTCCTTTCGACGCTCGTTCACTCAATTCAACTTTTCTCTTTTTTTCGTTCTTTCGGGCATCGTATGTACCCCTTTAACTGCCGCGGAGAATATATCAGTGGATCAGTGGACAGTATATAATCTTCTGCGGACAGTATAGATCTCGGGTGGCGGCAACTCGGATCGTATTGCGCCCTCTACTTCACTGGATGTGACGGTGTTTTCTACCCGTCTTACTACTATGACGCCCGACGCCCTCTTCCATCTCATCTTTTCTTGATGTATTTCATATCCAATCTAATTCATTAAGATCTACTGACAATATTACAAAATATAGGGTAACTTTTCCACAATTCTCTTTTAAATGCTCAACAGTTCTTCCGTGCTGTGGGAAGGTGAGAAAGCAGCAGCCACAGCTGTAGTCTCCGGTTCGGTTGGTCCGCTACCGACGAGTAAAAACGAGAAAAAGCAAAAGTGTAATCAAAGACGTCAGGTAGCAGAACACCAAACGAATCTCTTCTCGAGGCAACATCAATCTTTCACCTTCACATTTGCCCTTTCCGTCTCTTTGTCTCTCGCTTTCAATGTTTCCGGATAAATTCGGCGGTCCCGTGTCATTTGTGGCTTTCTATCTCGCAGGCTCGAACTCTGTATCATAATATCAGAGTCAAATAACGGGTGATACACGTTGAATTTTTTGTCTACGAGTGCGTGAAAAGGTTTAACTTGTATATTGGTCTAACTTGAGAACGTTCCTCGCCATCTGATCTCAACTGGTGTTGACGTAGCGAAGGGTAGTAGTGTGTTAAAGTGCCATATGATTTAGCGGACAGTACCCTTGCCCACTTTCTTAATTATTCCTTTTTTTGTGCCAGCTTTCTTAACAGTTTTATCCTTGAATACTTTGAGGTTATATAAGGTATCTACTCTTAATATAATAACAAAGTAGCTCTAATGTATCATATCGAAATTTCATAAACCAAGGAGGCCAATGTAAAGCCCGCCTTTCTGCTCTCGCGAGCCTGTTGTGGTTTGTTCTGGCGGTCTGCTCTTGGGAACGGAGAAAAATTACCGCTTTGCACGAACAGGATAAAAGTTAATATTTATGGGCATCTAGGTGGATAGATTTCAGCAACTGTGTTGAAGAGAGCCTATTATCCAGACCGTTTAGAGCAAGCCAGTGTTATGCAGTTAAGACACATATCTGAGGTTTCAACAACACTGTTCTGAAAGTAGAACATAATTCCTTTTGACTTTATCTCTTTTATAAGATAATACTAGCTTTCGGCAGATTCTAAATACCGTGGTGCGCAAAATGGGTATTCGTAGTCGCCGCATTGACTCCATTTTTTGATGACCAAGGCGGCTAAGTACTCACTACAACGCAAATTATTACCTTAGAGACTATATGGAGTATTCCTAGGTATATAAAAAGTTCAGCGTTCACTCTCTTCTCTCCAACGATGGAGGATCCAGGAAAAGTTTAGATATATAAATTTAATCAGTACTTAAAATGTTCTTGTTGCTTTAAGTTTTAAGTGGTTTTAGTGGTATTTTTCTGGTTCGGTAATCCTCATTAGACAGATAATAGTGTCAGTAACAGCAAACATTTTTAATATAAATACATAATATAATGAGATACACATGTACAAACGTCAAAATGAATAGAAACCTTGTTGCTATTATATACTTACAATATTTGTTAAAAGAATTGTCAATAAATGTAACAGGTGAAACGCAAATTCGTCGATACTCAGAAACCTGAGCAACCAATAAATGGGCTAACGGTATCTTGTGTTGTTATTACTACAATGACCTCGAGTTGGTATCAATGGAGTGTGCGTATGCATGTACAGCACGATGTCGTACACATGTTATGTAAAGCGTAAAACAAAGGTTAGCAAGGCCGATTATGTTGAAGCATCTGCTTCGCCCGATGATTTAGGTAACATCCATAAATTAATGGATCGGTGCATCCGGTTGAACTTAATAATTCCTTCGTCTCGTTTTGTAACAGGGAGAAGAATTAACGATATAGAGAAGCTGAAATGGAGGGAGAACGACCGACGCAGAAATAAAAGAGAAAGCACAGATAGGAACAACGCAGCAGCAGAGCTGAAGTCTTTTTGGACAATCACAGCGATGATTGCAATAAGAAGGAGATGAGATGATTAGGATGGCCCTGTGGTGATGTTGTGAACACATAGAGAGAAACTAATAACAGGCATCTATAAACATTCAATATTAATGCTACATTTTGGCTATTTCTTTTTTTCTTTTTCATCCTTTAAGTCACATCTCTATGGAAAACTAGTTCGTTCCCATCTTCATTCTTCATTGTACGACCACTAGTCTCATGTGATGTCAGTAAAATGTAGATATTAAATGATAAGATCTATGATATACAATAACGGATGTAAGAAACTTTGGAATATACCCGTTCTTAAAGCAATAAACCGTTTGCATTAGCCAGAACAGCATAGTCATGTTGAACGATTGGTATGCATTACTAGGAATATTAAGGTTAAAAATGAAGAAGAGTAAAACAGCCAATAAGAAGCTTTAAAGGACGATGCTGTGTTAGGAATTGTGTAATTTATTGCGTCTGCCAGAGGAAAACTAGCATATATGTACGTATTAGTATTTATTTTGAGTATCTTTTTGATGGTTGATACTAGCTTTTAGTTATACCAGCAAAAATGACGGCGAAACTATTAGAAAAAATTCCAAAGGTTTGTAAACGAGGGAGCCACACGTCTGGCCCTAACTATGTATATTTTCTTCAATGAGAAAATAAACTTGCCGATAAGAGGTCTTCTCAATCGGCCCCCCAAAAAAAAAAAAAAAAAAGGAGGCCTTTGTAAAGCTTTGCTTCATTACGGCAGTCTCAGCTCTCAACGCACAATAACGAAGTAATGTATTTTTCACATACTGACTGTTTTATTTATTTACTTCGATGCACGGGGATTATGTACGACAATGAGATGTATTACCAACAAAAGAGCTTTCACGTACGTACGCTTGATAGCCACAAACTAAGTTTCATGCGTATTACCATAGGTAACCACACATAGCAAGATACCTCATGCAAAATCCTATTTTTGGAAAGGTATATGCATGATACTATTGATACTCACCTGACATTTACAATGTATACAAGGGTTATCCTTGGAGATCATCGAAATTGGCACATCGCGCCCTTCTTGATCCGGGCTGCATTTGATTAAACTACCTGCAAGTACATAGGTAAGTACAATTTTCGATGTTAGCAACAAAGGCATCTGTATATGGTAAACATGTACACTCATTATCAATAAATTCAATTGGACACAGAACTGTATACACTCGAACTGCTACGCAGAAGTTTTACTACTGATCATCGCAAATGTACAGAGGCTGTTACTACATACCGGTTATCAAATCAGAGCACGATTTACTTCCATATTATTAAGGACATTAGATAACTGATACCACGGTCACTTAAAGGTGCAAACAGTGCTAAAAGCAATAATTTTTTGCCTCAGTTGTCCATAATATCACTACATTTAAAATATTTATTCAAATAGAAAGAGTAGCAGATTAGTGGTTAGTTTCATTATCCAACTGCGTGCTAGGACGAACTCATATAATACCACTTTGCGTAGCGGAATTTCGTAGATACAGTTTATTATCAGTTTTCAGTGTTGTAGACAACTGGCAACAATTGTATTCATTTAAACGATAATATTCAAAACGTGCTGTTTACACCTGTGATCGTTGGCGCAGGTTAAAGCCCTTTGATAACAGCATCTGTTTAAAGAGGGTTTGGGAAATTTACTACCCAAAGCTCGTCTATTTTTGAAGGGGACAAGAAATTCAAAAAAGCAGACAACCCTTAACGGCTTGCACACCACGTGCAAATCCCAGTTTAAGTGACCACTACAATATAAGGCAACGTTTACGAAGCAACCATGTTAAACTAGCGCCGGCATCGCCACTCATATAAGAAAAAACAATTCAATATAGAATCGTAACAACAAGTTTCAAATTCAGTGGAAGCGGATTCCGAATGAATTAGTGACCTAAACGTATAATACAATGAAGTATCGGCTTTATCCATTTTGTCCTCTTTCACGATTCTTTCTGATTTCAGAGGGGCAGACTACACATTGAGCTCGTTGCGAAGGAATGCTGCATAATTACCGATACTTTTATGGAGTTTACTACACACAACTAGGCAAAGGGAACAAGGGAGTTGATCAGAAACTTGACAAGTAAATAATAATACTCGCTCAGGTGTTTAACGAAGAGCTTTAGAGAAGTCCAAAACCTAGTTAGAACAATATTATCAAAAACGATATAACGAGAGCTCAAAATAGATGATGGCGAGTACGTGCTTGACTTAACGAAAAACCGACCATGAATTGAGCCGTTTTAAGACAACAGGGTGAGCTCAAAGTGCACCAGCCAAGAAACAACAAATTTTCGCGAAACGAGAAACAAATCCAAAACAATCTGCTCCACTTGAATGGGAAATTAACTTTAAGATTAATAAGCATATCCTCTGTTTGCAATTTAACGGCACAGCCAATGTATGTAACCTATGAGCGAGCATGTGGTCCATTGTAATGGATTGACTACGTTTTTCCTTCATCTTTTCAGCGCCTGGCTGGCGTCATTCACACTCCTTTCATTTTTTTTTAGGCAGCTGGTACTTAATTGCCGGTAATCGGTAAATGTGTGCCATCTGATCTACGCAACGTGGTATGCATACGCAAGAAAACGGCATGGTAGCAGCAGTTGCAACAACAACAGCGAAAATCCAGTGATGCCCACTAGTCGGGTATAATACTGATTTTTACTTTGCCTATTGTAAGGACTCTACAACACGAAGTTGTTTCCAAGTCCGGCTTGTTCTTTTTCTAATTGACGTGAACTAGCATCAGAGATGAAACTGACAAGAAGAAGCGCGCACACGTACCGCCAGGGACAAAGATGATAATATCTGGTTTGATAACAATATCTAGTCAAAATTAACACATAATACAACTACTAGTTTCTTCACGTATTGTGTCCAAGGTAAGTTCATTTTCTTATGATACAAATCACATGCAGCTTTAACAGTAATTAGGCGCATAAAATTTTTAATCCGATCGCGATTGTGTAATTAGAAAACCACATGGAACCCAGATAAATTATACTCAACCTGTCAGTGTTACAAGGGGCTTTAGGCGCTGGCAATCTATGAAAATTAAATTATACTCAACCTGTCAGTGTTACAAGGGGCTTTAGGCGCTGGCAATCTATGAAAATTGCATGCCCATGCAAACACATATGTATATTATATCTATGCAATAGCAGTGATTATCTGCCAGGAATTATCTGTTTAAATGTCAAACTTCCGCTGCGTCATTATGCTCACTCGTCTTATTGTTTTTGTACGTTGTTGTTATCCAGAAGCACTTTTTTTCCTAGAGGCGTGTTTGACAAAGGTGTTCGACTATATGAAATTACTATATGTTGCATTATGTTTTATTATTGATAAAAAATACTAAAGGTCTCCGCATGTCCAGAAATAGCATCTAACAAGGTCGAAACACGAATGCAGGATGATTTTATAATGTGCACTATGCTTGACAGCTCTCAGTGCCTACCTAGAAGTTTTCTGTCCGATAAAATGATTTTGCTAAATATCATTATAAATTTAAAGTTCTATTGTTTGTCAAATTTCGGTGTATTATAACGCGAATGTGGGTAGCCATGCATGCATGGAAATCCCATTTTCAACTGCTATCGGACGTTCTATTTAACAGGTCTTGTCCATATATGAGGACGGCTTATTTTTAAATTACTACTTGTTTTCATCAATGAAAAGCCTAGAATTTGGAAAGCTTTTTTTTGACGAAAAGATTACACGAATCGGGCATGGTATTTTCATAAAAACCTATTTTACAGTACACTCTCTAGCAAAATACTTTTGTTCCTGCCACAGAAGCTCCGGCTTTGAGAAATTGATATTTATCGCGTACGTCCTTAAAACGGGGATCTATTGCACCTATACGTAAGTATAGCTAATTGTTAAGTAATTGTTTTAAAATATGGTCTACTTCTCAGGCTGGATGAAAGAGTAATAAATTGTAAAATTAGTATTATGTTTTGAATTTATACCTATAGTATATGGGGGTCCACATGGAAATATTTGTACGTCCACTGAACGACTATTCTATTTTCGTTAACACGTTGTGTATCGATCGCTGTACATATTCTGCACAAAAAGCAAAAGCCGTATTTTATGTATTGCCGGCTATAGGGGCATGGCTTGTAACTTCGAAATCTACGTAGAGTCTAAATGAACCTACCACAGAATTGTTTAGAAGCCATACTGGAAAACACGGGAACAATCGGTTTTCGATTTTTCGATTTTTTTGTGCGGAATGTGTTATACAGTGGATACACAATCTGTTGACAACCATACAACAGTCATTTGGTGCATAAACAAATATTTGCATTTTTAACTTTAATTCCCGTGGAGACAAACTTAAATTTGCTTATATGTCAACAGCAGATAACTCAATCTAGCCAAAAACCGTAGTAAATTACTTTCTTATCGAACTCAAGCGACAAAAAAATTTCGAAACAATCCGTTAACACCAATTATAACTGCCATAGATCACGGCATACTAAAAAATAAACAGTGAATGCCAAATACGTTGAAGCCGAAGCTCCTACAAAAAAATAAAGATCAGATTTCGAAAAAGTCCACGAAAAATTGACAGCAATATAGATTCTATAAAAAAAAATGCCACATCTGTTTCGTGCCATTCTTTTGTTAACCCGAAAATAATTTGAAGGCCTTCTTGGCCCAGAACCACCATAAACAACAACTAATCGGTAACGGTAACTAATAAGTTTCAAAATACCCTTGACTTTAAGTAAAACCGCAAGCTTACTTTTGCCATATTATATATAAAATATGAAAATGTATGCAAATAATAATTGTAAACCGTGTTTGAAGTTCCCTAGCTCAGATTCAAAAGTGACAATGTAGTTCACAACTGGTGTTATAAAAACTTGAATAATCTCATATGAGGAACGTAAGGTGCACCCATGGGAGGTTTTTCGGTTGCTTTGTGTGGAAATTACACACAATAAGCAGCAACAGTGCTAATGATACTCGCAAGAACCATTTATATCCTTGTGTTTACATTAGCTTGTTAAATTACTGCAGACACAGGTGAGTTGGGAATAGTATCTACAAGATCATTCCTAATAATAACTTAATCAAGCATATACAAACTTGTCATAATCTCTCGAAAATTAAAGTTGAAGAATGAACCGCCGTTTGTTACTCATGAGAAAATGACACTAATGACTGGTTGGTCGGCATTGAAATGACATCAGAAAGAAAATCGGGCCTGTTCCACTTGCTCCAAAGCAAAACATGACCACAGGGTTTCTTTATTATTGCTATTATTAATAATAATAATAATAATAATAATAATAATAATAATAATAATAATAATAATAATAATAATAATAAGCATTTAACCTATTTGTGCTTCGGCGCAGCACTAAATGGTCGCTCAGGTACTGGCAGTTTAGCCAAAAGGTGTGCAAGCAAATAGAGTAATTGGTTTTTTAAGACTTGTATGTGCAGGAATTTTTTCTCATTTTTTATTCACCCGCGGCCGTTGTCCGTGCTCTGTCAGTCAATTTTTTTACCTTTTTTTAAAAGAAATCTCCTTTTTTAAGTTTTTGCAGTAATTCTCTCCGTGTAAATTTTGCCGTTGTGCACGTACCCACGTCTAAGATCAAAAGTCGATTTGAATTTTTGGAACTCTTTTTTACTTTGTGGGGATGACTTCTTTTTTAAACCGTCATTGCACACCACCCATTTTGAAAAAATGGAAATAGTGAATTGGCGATTACAGGACGGGTATGGAATTACAGTTTATTAGAGTCAGTCAGAGTAGAGTCAGAGACTACTGAACGTAATTTTGATTATTAATTAGTACATGGAACAATTTCCAGCTCTGAAAGAATGCACCTGTATAACACACTAATTTAAGCAGAAGGTACGCGCTCGAATTTCTCAACTGTCGTCAACAGTGTTAATCTTAGACCTGGCTACAGCTTTAGCATTAAGCGCTGTCTTTTTATTTTTTACTAGCAAAAAGGCACCGTATCATTACGTTGTTCGTTAGACCGTAGCACTACGTGCAGTCAGCATAACAAGCAAGGAAAAGATTACTAGAGTTAGTAAAAGTGATCGTAAATAATAAACTAAGTTGATTCAAAGTTACTCGCAAGGGCTGCTTTTCTGGAAGAACTTAGGGGGAATTTTGGGGCAAGACAGAAATTCAGTGGGTTCGGAAACGTTTATTTCACAGACATATATATATATATATATATATATATATATATATATA
>MNPL01003058.1:8789-19954 GCA_002081605.1 Tropilaelaps mercedesae
TCTCCCCTTTCGCTTAAGGCCTACGGGAGAACAGCGATGGTGAATCGGATTCATCGTTGGTCACTTTTTTCCGACCCCCGCTGCAGGTCGGCTCCCGAATCAACCAGCTGAAGAGGCTTCCCCAGTTAATCTGTCATTCTCTCTTTCCCTTCCTTGGTATGCCCTTTCCAACGAGGGTGGGTTCCACTCGCCCAAAAAAAAGCACCGGGTTTTCCTCTATTAATAGATGGAAGATCCGCGTGGTGCTCAGAGTTCGTCTCCAATAGCGACTCTGTGTGTGTGTGTGTGTGTGTGCGCGTGTGTGTGTGTGCACGTGTGTGTGTGTGCACGCGCGCGCGCGCGCGCGCGCAGACAAGATCGCCAAAGTTGGAGCGCTTTTTTGAGCTGTACTCGCTGTTCGACCGAAGATTCCCACGTTCGATTTTGGCGCTGCGTCGGTGTAAACTCACGTCAACGGTTTTATTTTCTACGTCGAGGGCCAGCATCGCTCTGGCGTGTCGTTCGGCTTTTGTTACCGCGTCAAATCGGCGTCACACCACGTAAGCGCCACTGTTCGTGTACCGATTCCTCCGCATCCGCCACGAACTTCGCGCTGGTCATTGAACATAGTTCAAGAGCAGACGCACTTGAATCGTGCGCGTGCAGTCGATTCATTAAACGGCGGAACGCTTATCCGCAACGGAGAAGAACGAAATCGAGGAATCGTTCCGCGATCGTTCGCCACAGACGAGTGTGGCTTGTCTTCGGGGGAACGCAGTCCCCCTCCAGGACGTCGCGATCCGTGTACACGTCGCCAAGTGCGTGCGGCCGCGTGTATTGCAGCAGGCAAAACACGATAACCAAAACACAAACAGTCGCGTGCTGCTCGCTGATGCCATTGACGCATTTGTTCGAAAGGCGGTCCGTGTGCCGGATCAGCTCAGCGCGCGGACACCTTCAAGGGCATTTTCGTTCGTACGTGGTACCTTCGTAAGGGCATCTTTCGCTAAAGACGGCTCCGTCAGTTGCTCCGCGACTGTCTCGCAGTGGGAGCGACCTGTCACCAGGGCCTTGTCCGCCGGAAGCGCTATGCACCGTCGCCTAGGCCCGCGCTCGCCGAAAAAGGAAGAACGCAACGACATGTCCAACGACAGCTGCTCCGTCGGCGTCCAACCTCTGTCAGCTTTGCAGGAGTACCAGAAGCGCTCACGCATTTTGAAAAACCCCGCCGGAAAGCCGAACTTCGCAGGCCTGGTCCTGCCGAAGCCATCATCGTGCAAGGACGCGTTGAAGTTCAGCTCGTGCAAACACGCGCGCTGCAGGGCGTGCGCCAGGAGCTCACCGCTGCTCACGACTGCGTCGTATCTTCCCAGCGAGTTCGGCGCAACCAGTCCGTCGCTCCACTCACCTGATCCGATAGCGCCCTGGTGCGGCTCGACCCCTCGACGAATGGAGTCATGGATTCGGCGACACGCGACGAAAGTCCACAAGATGTACAAGACGACCGGAAGTGGCGTTCGGGTGAAGGCGAGGAAAACGCGCTTACTGAGGTGAGCGATCACAGTGAACGTAGCCCCTAGAGCTCAACGACGTAGGTAGATCTACCAGTCGAAGGAGAATGGATAGAGTCCAGATCCAGATACGTAGAACTACGTATAAGGCGGTACTTAGTCACGTACAGACTCTTAGGTCCAGAATCAACCTCGCATGACGCGACGTCGAAGCATCGCGAGGTGCTTTTGAATCCAAACCAACCCTTTCCCGTATTTTGCGTGGCACGCGTGCTAATCATAGCGATTGGCTGAGAGCGCTTCCTGCCAACCGCGTCTTGCCACGAACGACTATTACTTCTATATAGAGAATGTTCGCTGGCCAGGCGATGGCAGGACGTTGCGTAGGCGCACTCGTCTTTGTATAGAGTCGCGTCTATCTGCGTTTTTGAGCCTCGGCGGTTTGCAACAGCCGGGTCACCACTCCCCATGGACCTTCTGTCTGCTGTTCAGCGGAAAACCGCCCTTGGGGATGCGACCCAGTACGACGACCTTACATTGTCCGCCTATACACACACACACACACACACACACACATTAGAATATCTGCTCGTATCGGCGGCCGTGACAGAGCTCTGGTAAGCAACCGATAAAACAATTGAGCAAAGAATGACCGTTTAGGCAGTCTCGCGCCATCAACCGGCGCCGCGTTCGGCATGGAAAAGCCCCGGCGACCCAGTCCAGCTGGGTTCTGTTCACGGTGGCTGGGTTCATCTGCCGAGTAGCGACGACGGCAAAGCCGCTATAGCTCGCCACGCCGGCACCCCGACCACAACCGGGACAGCGCAAACAGAACGGACCCCGCTGGAACCCTGGCGGATGGCCACATGGGCTACGTCAGCAGCTAAAGCTTTCCCGCCAGTCGGTGACAAAAGCTTGAGTTTACACTCTCGAAGTGTCGTGCACTAACTAACCGGTCAGGGCATAGAGATGAGTTCTGGAAAAGGCGGACTTGATTAATTATTGCTGACTTCCTACCACCAACACCCCGAAGGTTTTCGGGTCAAGTTCGAGAAAGTGTAAGAAACATTTCTTGGAACAGGTTGAATTAAGTTTGACTGGTTTTCCTATGGAAGGTGGGAAAGATTGTCACAATTCGACAGTCTCCGTCTTGGACGAGAACGACCAGTCTGTAAAAGGAGAGAAGATGGTCCAATGGCCACATCGCTCCAAAAGAGTGAAAGGACTCCATTTCGTCTAGATGACTTCTGCTGGCAGCCACTTCTGTCGTAGACAGTCGTCTATAAAGCAAACTTCTCAAGCACAATGACACTTAATAGTCCTGTGTGTGTGTGTGTGTGTGTGTGCGATCGCAGATACTGCCTGCTCTACTAAACGAACAAATTTTCCCTACATGACCTCAGGAGGAACACAACCGAAAAATTCAATGACGGCCGGCAACTCTCAGGTGTGAAAGGAGCGACTCCAGTCGGAGTTTGTCGGTCGAAGATTTCTGCATGCCAGGCGACTTCTGCAGCCATTCGGTATTGGCTAGTGAAGCCGCAAGGCAAACTCCACCTTGGGCAAACTGTTTTCGATGGATAATCTTATCGGAGCTAACAACGACACCGCCCAAAAAATTAATGTTCAAGGGGCGCGCGCGCCCACAGAGGCGATGGTCGTTTAACGGCGTCTGGATGGCATGAATCACAACCATAACGTCGTACCCCTCTACGGACGAGGCTATTCGCCGTTGACGTGACACGTCAGTATTTTTAGCCGATATGCGTGACTGACTGTGAAAAATTCAGCGGCCAGTTCGCATGGCGGCCTGAAGAACATTTGACAGCGACACCTTCATTGCGTGAAGCCCGCCAACGATTCGATGTACGCCGCCTCTCAATCGAGCTGACGTTGACTTCGTGAGAAGGGAAAAAAAACACCCGAAGAAAAACGGAAAAGGATTCGTTTTCCCGAGGTACATTTAACGTATGACGAAATAGCACGTGGCATTAATACCGATATAATACTCTGTTGTACGACCTTGCGCGTGAGGACAAACGGTCCTGTTCAATGTCACGACGGGACGACGACCTTGCGGACGAAATGCGGTCGCGTCACGTTGAAGAAATGGTCTTCGTCTCAACAAACGAGGAATGGAACGACGATAGCAAAACGCAAATGACCACCCCCGCGCGGAAGGTGGCGGCATTGTACAGGGCATTTACAGGACGTCAAGGTCAGAGTTCGACTGGATCGGATATTATCGCATGTAAACAATTTGCCAAACAAACTCGAGTGAATTCTGTTGTAGTTAGAATGTATGCGACCGTACCGCTTGACCGCGCACAGAAACACGAGTTATCGACGGTCCGATGTTGTTAAACGAGTTAGTGAACGAATCGTTAGCATCAATTATGCCGATCCAAGGGCGTAAAACGCGCGCGATGTCATCACTCTGGATAGACGCTGTCAAAGGTTTCGTAACGGACGAACAGGCAGATTCGCACAGATGACGGCTCGGATGCGGCGCGCACGGTTGAACGCTAGTCGCCGTATTAGAGCGCGTAAAGCTTCGAACAGAATTCAGAAGACGGCCAACAGAAGACGTTACTGCCATGGCCGGTTTGTGGCTGGCCGATGAAAAACGCCGTTTCTGCGTGACGGTCACAAAGGCCATCAGAAACCGTTGTTTGTGTGACGGCCTTTGTTCGGCCTGCCGTGTTTTCCAATGGCACTAAACGCGCGATTTTCGCCGCGCGAGAATTCCGCCAGCGGCTACTTTGCGCCGATCGCCATCTGTTCGGTGATTGAGAAGAAATCGCTTCTAGAGTGGGACTTCGTCTAACAGAAGCGCGTACGGGCGACGTACGAAGCCGGACGAAGTCGACGGTTCCCGTGGACGCAGAGCGGTAGTGGTCGACTAATAAAGTTGATCACCATTTTTCGGCTAGTTTGGATTGATTTTTTGCGTCCGTCGCCGTATGAAGTGGTCGTTGTCTCGTACGAAGTCGACGCACGAAACCTCCTTTCGATTTCATACCTTCGCGTCGGGTGGACTTCGTCGTCGATCGATGTAGCGGCGTCGTTGCTAATGTCTTCTAAATTGGGGGGGTTCGTTCGCCTTGGCCAAGAGAGGCAGACGCCGGTGTGACCCCCAGAATGGCCGTGAAAGTTTGCACTGTCTAGACAGAGGGGGCCATTCGAAATAACACTAACACAGGCCCGAGTCTAAGGACGAGATGAGAGGGAATAGGTTTAAGCAGGCCACCAGTGACGCATGTGTGTCATGGCTTTCGCAAAGTCCCCCAAAAAAAAGACACAGGGGGGCCGATGGGGTGAGGCTTCGCCTGTCTTAGAGCACGCCCGCGGTGTAGAAACAGATTAAAAACCTTTCTGTTTAAGTTTCTCCTTGACAGTAGACCTCGAAGTGACCAACGAAGGCCAACGACAGGTTGCAATCAATCTTTTCGGACAGGGAGGTGAAGGGCGGGGCAACGATGGCAGCTGAGCCCTCCGGTGAAATTTTTTACTCTACTAAATGTAGAATCCCTCACAAACGCCTTAACGGATACCATTCCTCGCACGAGTCGCGCGCACACACACACACACACACACACACACACACACACACACACACACACACACACGTCTTCAGCGTTAGGGTGATTCGGGGATTCTGCAGCGGCTTTACTATCGGCTCGAACCGTCGCCCCTTCCCATTTCGAAGGGCAATTTGCTCCTTCAGATATCGCTCGATCGCATCCCATCCCACAGGGTTTCTATTAGTAGGCGTTGCTTGCCCACTGGGGGCGACTACCAGCCTAAGCGTCATCCGATACCCACGCATAACGAATGCGCCAGTTCGTTCTCAAATCTCCGATTTTGGAGCGACGACACAAGCGCATTGGATAGTGGCTGATCGAGGGGATATCAGACTTGTGGGTGCCATGCTAAATATCTGAACACCTTCTGATGGCGACTCTTCGTCAGGGCCTCTTTGGAGCACGCAAATAGCACAAAAACGGCGATGTCAGAGAAAAAACAAAACCCGGTTTCGAAAATATCTTCGGAGCCCGCAGAAGATCGTCCACTGAATAGGACGACGACGACGACGACGAAACTCACTCAGAGTATCTGAGGTTGCACGCGAACCTGTGCGCGAGGACAGAGAGCGCGTCGTCATCGAAGTCGGTCGATTTCGCGCAAGTACTCCCTTCGTTAGTTTGGTAGAACGGCCGAAAATCAGGGTGACCTCAGCAGCGTCAGTGAAGCGTCGACCGTTATGTTAACCAGGGACATCTTCTGTGTGGTTGTCGTCACATTTATTTCATATTTGCCGGATTAAACATGATCCGATTAACGGTACTGTGACGTGCGCGCGTGACGACCCCCCGACCTTGGCGGCCCGTTTCTGGCAGCGTTCGTTTCGGCGTCGAAGATCGGAACGGGTGAATTTGAGCGATTCGTTACGAGTCGATGTATTTTCGTAGTGATCGAGCGACTCCGCCGTTCGGAATTGTTGTTCCGATGCGTTCGGCGAGTCGACCGCCAATATGGCCGCTTGCGTAAGTGTGAGCGAGGTTAACAACATGCGCGTGCGAATCGATCGGTCATCCGTCAACGATGAGCGTCGTCGTTTTTTTTTTTTAGCGGACGCTTTTCTACAAATTGACGCTTCTTAAGACGCCCCCGTTTCCCTCCTCGTTTCGTAACTTGTCCCTTTCGGGCTGTTCCACCATTTGACTTTTCGTACCGCTTCGTCGGTCGAGCGACGCCACTTCGAGCGACGCCACTTCGAGCGAACGCGTTCACCTGTCTAGAAGCGACGACAAAAACTAGCCGATTTCCTAGGTCCGGTTCAGTTATTACCTTCGTCACGAGTTTCTGGCCAGCGACGGACGATATCTTTCTGTCAACTTGATTTGTATATTCGTTCGCATTCGCGCTCGTGTGCGCGTGCGGACGGACGATGGCTGCTGCACTTCGCGTTCTTCACGCACGAATCTGTTGTCGGCCGAAACCAGGCTCCCGCTAGTCGGACTGGACTGTCAGTCATAGTTCGTGGCCGGTTTCGTCTCCGTCCGGCCGCGTTAACGAGATCTGCCAGTCGGTGTCGACTGTGAACGCTGCGGACGCGAAAATCGCAGTCTGCTCCATTTCGGAGCTATGCGAATGAGCGCGCTCAGATGGCGACGCGAAGCCACTTCGAGACGGACGCAGGCCAGGCTACGAAACGCCGAATCGGACGGCCAAACGAAGAGCGAAATGCGCCATTGACCGAACAAACGATAACTACGTTACGATATTGTGCTCGCACGTCACTAATTCTAATTAGCGATGATTAGTGCTAGTTAAGAAACGCTAGCAACAACACGAATAATAGTAATAAACAACTCGTGAAAATCAAATGTGTGCGAAGTGTGCGTGAACGGAACGGCGGCTTTTTTCAGTTGCGAGTTGATGAAAGCAGAAAACGGGTGAGAAAAAAAACGAATCCTGTGACCCATTTTCGAGCGAGCTTTCTCGAGAAATTGTCCGCAAACACTGGCGCCATTGTAGACGTTAGATAGAGCCAACAAATGCCGACGCTATTTTTAGGCTATTCATCATCCGACGCCGAATCAGAGCCGACGCGGCTACGACCAATCGCGACTACGAGCGAGCGAGCAACAATGAGACTATGAACGCCGCTCGGAACGCCGCGTTCGTTTATTGCGCCACGTTATTGCGGCATTCCATCTCGTGTTCGACGCTATTCTGCTACACACGCACACACACACACACACGCGCACACACACATAACAAGCACAATAATAGAAAATTATATCAATTCTCTCTCTCGTGTTCGCTGTCTCTCTGTTGATCGGAGTACTAAAAGTACATCAGAACGGAATCGCGTCCATGAACGTCAGCAGATCCGAGACCGTTTGTGCTCCGTCGTGTCCGATTCCCTCACCTGTTGTCGTCAAACGAGAACGTTGAAAGCAGCGACATCGACACGGATCTCTATTTATATCCGAGTATTTTCGTCCTCGTCGGGAACGACGTATTCATCAGTTTGGCGATGATGATGATGTCGATCTAAGCGCGTGGCCCATATTTTGGCGACTTGCGCGTCTCATTGGCCTCTCTACTTGTGTTGTTTTGCATGACCGCGTGCCAGTTTGTGTGTGTGTGTGTGTGTGTGTGTGTGTGTGATCGTGTTAGACCGATGTGTGCATCCAGGCTAGAAGGGTAGCTCTATAGAGTCGGGTCTGGCCAAGCGATAGTCGCCTTGGCCTGAACGGCCACGACCCACTGGTTGGAACTTCAGCTGGCCGAGCCCATAGAGCTTTTTAGTATCGCCTGCCACTCGTGGGTGAGCCAATCGGCTTGAAAGATGCTAGCCGGTCCTGTTATAGGCCAGTTGACTGCGACCGTTGTTTGCCGAGTAGGACCGACAAAATAGGTCCGCCGCTTGGCTCCTTCCCAGTGGAATTTTCAACTCCGCAATGGCGCGCGACTCGAGGACCGGACATCGTCGCCTTCTTCAGGCCGCTACTCAACTGCTCTCAGGAGTCTACGAGTGCTCCGATTGGGTCGCGAGTCGTTGTTGCTGCATTGGGGGTGGTGATTTTTCCGCCACGTCGAGCGAGTGCTTCGCGCGTCCGGCACGCCACAACCTCGTGCGTGCTCCACGCAGTGTTGGCAACTTGCGTGAGTTGCACAGACATCCGATGTGCAAAACCCACGGCTACAACCCTGCCGGCGGCGGGAAAGGGTCGCGTCGCCCTTTCGCTCGTCCCCGTCAGCGTCGATTCGACCGGCTAGTCTCGGATGTTTCGTCCTTCTGAGCCGCCTAGGCGCATTCTCTGCTAGTTTATACTCCCCCGACGCGTCAGGTTCCCTTTCCGACGAACGACTGCCCAGCTGGCGGCGGCGGCGCCGTAGTCGAGGGTGGCCATGTTTACGCCATCGGTCACTTTAGTCTGAACGGCCGACGTCACGACGCGGAGTTTGTGGAGTGAAATTGGCGGATTGGGGGCGTCGACGAGTCTTCTCTGGTAGATGCGCGCGGGGTAGATAACCGTCACCCGGACGCGCAAACCTTAAAGGAAGGCTCCGTGGTGAACTTCAGGGGGGGGGGGTTGCTCCACGGAAAGGATATCGTGCTCGGGAAGGATGGTGGTCGTTCGCATAGAGGAACCGGCGCGCACAGGAGTGGCGTTCCTGAGATAGACTCACAGAGAAACCGCCGCCCACAAAAAGAGCGTTCGACGCTCCCTGAATCGCATTTAGGGGGGAGCTTTCGTGCGGGCCGGCCACTTCATTAACCATTAGCCGATAGCAACAAAGAACAATCAGCTCATGACGCAACGGTAGCGATATTTCGATGGAACTTGACGGATGAGACGCGTCTATAGCTCAACAGTAGACGACGACGAGCAAGGAACCGTTTAGCGGTGCCATTCAAACCCTATTCAGACTGTGATCAAGCTCACGAAACGATCAGGTAGGCAGATCAGACCATGACTGGTCTGTCCGGCGAGTCTACCGAAGAAACGCCGAAATCGTTATGATCTAGCTCGATTTTTCAGCTCTGAAAACATCGAGTGATGCTTTCAAGAAATTGATTGACGGTTAGCCGAAACAGAAATGCATTCGCATGAGCAATTCGAGCACAATATGTCGAGTTGGAGAAATCTAGTGAGGGATAGCCTGCCAAACGCATGAGAAGTTTACTAAGGGGCAATTTTGCCACCCGGGTTCTGGTCTCAGTGTTCATAACGCTCAGGGCTTTTCTTATCCATGCGCTTCGTATACGGCTGGGTTTATCGACGTCGGGAGTTCCTGGCCCGGCTTCGTCGTTTCCCAATGTTCGACTTCGGGTCTCGACCCCAACCGGAAGCAGGCCTAGCCAGCTCCGTGTCCGACAGGACTGCTTCGTCTTCGACCTCATGGAGGTCCATATCGTGTCGGATCCGTCTTCTGCGTGGTATTTTACCACGGCGTGGGGGTGCCGTGCGCTCGAACTTATCATGCCGGAAGAGCATTTCCCGCCTGCGGCCTTCGCCGTTCCCCCCAGAACGGTCGTTCTCTTGACAACTCGTGGCGCTCCAGGATACCGTCTTGCCCCGGCCTGGTTTGGCCTCCGTTGCCGTCGACCCATGTTCCCCGTTCGGCTCAGAGGCGGTATTTGTATGCTTCGCGCAATTCTCATTTGTGCATACTCTCGCCAGCCTGCTGGCGAGGTCTTCCTGAGGGACCGGTAGGCCCTACGGACTCACATGCCCACCCCTCCCCTGACCCGGTACACAGATGCAGGCCCAAACCCCTCAGGGGCTCATTTCGGACGTCTGGCCTCTCTCTAGCGTTGTTCGCCCGACGGGTTTGCCTCATCGTTGCTTCATCTAGTCTAGCGCGGCCATGCAGGCGCACTGCTTGCGCCGGCTAAACTTCAGCTCGCGCCAGCGACAGGGGCACCTACTAACTGCACCAGACGTCCCTCCGCTTCCGAGTGTGGTGGGGGATATATCGTCGTACATACGAGGAGCACGTCCCTTTCCCGGGCCGGTCCTGGCACAATCCGCTCTCGGCCGTCGTCGTCGTCGTCGTCGGTGATGGTGACTTCGACTCTTTCTCTCACAAGCGGCGTTCGCGGTTGTCGCGCGTCTCACCTCTCGCTCCGCCAATGGCCCTCTCCGCTGTGCCGGCGGAAGGCTAGCTCGCCTGGTTTCGCCTCATGTCAGTCTGTCCGCTGACACCATCGAGTGCTGTTCGTAGCCGAGAGCCAACGGATATATGTACCGCTGTTAGTTACCTACCGAGTTACTGAACGAGTTCCGTTTCGTTTCCCACGAACACGACGCCGCGCCGGACTCAGAACGCCTTGACCGTCGTGCCGCTTCTCGAAGCGTCCCGCTAGCCTGCACGCGACATCTGTCCGACGCTGGCCAACGGGTCAGGGCAAAAAGGAATCAGCTGCGATTTCGCTGTGACGATACTAAGGGAACTCTGTTCGTGTGTGAGCGCACCTGTCGTGGTGGCCTTCGCGTTCGTTGGGCCGACGCCCCAGGAGTCACGCAAACGTCGGCCGCGTAATCGCACGCCAGCGGAGCTCGCCGTCGCCCGTCGTTGACTGTACGTGCCAGCAACCGCCTGGTCAAACAGTCGTTGAGCGTCTGTGAAGCAACAATCCGAACAATAACGACGACGACAACGACGACGAGAATAAGAAACGAAAAAACACACACACGCCGAGGAAAAGGAAAACGTTTCTCGAGGCGACAGGCAAGCGTCAAGGAGCAGGTGCGTGACGGAGGTTGACGCCGGCTAAGCGGACTAGCAACAAGAGCGGAGTTCGTTCGAGGAGGGTGCTCCGGGCGCCACCTCATCTGCCAACCCCTCCCGATCGTGCGCCACGATTAGCGCGAATCGGCAATCAACCGCCGGACCGGGGTGCTGCCTTAAGGCCCAGTCCAGGCAGAAGGACCACAAGGACAGCGTCAACATGTGTTCCATCCATTCGGGCGAGCAGAACATCTCGTTCATATCGCTTCTTCCAAATGTCAGGTAATCACACTCATGTATCTCATTTTTCGTGCGCCCCGACACTCGCTGCGGGCGTGTCCGCTCAACAGGAAGCGTCCGATTGCCTTGGACGGGTGTTTTTTTTTTTTGTATCGATGCGTAGGAGTCGCTTGACCATAGAGC
>MNPL01003059.1:0-27091 GCA_002081605.1 Tropilaelaps mercedesae
CATATATATATATATATATATATACACGTTCTTATCTGATTTTTAACAATGGCCTGCTCTATTGTAGAGAAGAGTTTCTGCTACAGTATGTGTAAATATTAGTATGCGTGACCTATTCCTCGAGACATCGCAATTGAAACACCTAAACTGGAAAACACCGCGCGACGTACAAACAAGTACATCAAAATTCTACATCAAAAAAACCTCCACGCACGAATTCGTTATCTTCAAATGCCATCTTTGGGGTGAAAGTGTGACGGAACTCATATATATATATCACATTTCTTCAATTCCCACTCTCCGCATACGAGATAATGTGTACATAAAGTCGTTTTGTTTATACAAATTTCATGTTGTGCGTCCTGTAAACCCTTCAAAAGAAACTCGCAGACTCCGAAGGTAATTCTGCTGAACGTGTGACATATTTACCTACCACGAAGTCCGAATTAATGTGGTGGGTTCCCTGAAAATCAAACTGTGCGCTATTTCGGTCTGCACTACGCGGTTCTCTTTGATAACATATGTTTAAATTTTGCCTAAAAACAGGGTAATTAAATTACTAGGCGAAATCTGTGATAGCCTCTTAACCTTTTAGGTTATCTGAGTTTTATTTTATTCAATACTACATTCAGTACCGCATTTTACACACCACGCAGTACCGGAACCTATACTGCACCGTGTCTTGGTGCATTCACGTGCATCTTGTGACCGGACGAGACACATAGGTGCACGGGTTCGGTCCCCGCCGTTGCACGTTTACATTTGGGGGTCCGTCTTACGAAGTAAATAAAAAAAGCGGTACCGTGGACGTTGAATGTCGGTTGAACGTCAGCCCTAAAAAAGTAGTATACTGCACCGTGCATTCCTTCCGATACCGTACTCATTAAACATTTTCATTTAAAAGGTGTCCTCGCCTTGACTTTTACCAAACTATCCCTCCCGCAAAATACCTCGGAATATAACCTCGAAAAATGTATCCGGACAAGACCATTATTCTCAAATTCTCTCATTTATTGACCAAATGTCCTTGACAACACCTAACTTTACATAGGAATAGACAGTTTAAAAATATCTGCATATTACAATCACAATTTTCATATGACCAGACACGATAAGACGCAATTTTTCTCAATACAAACATAAACGGTTTACTAAGGTCCTTCGTTTAGAGCAACTAATATCAATAGGGTGAGTCTATTTCTTTGTTTTTACTTCGAAGGAAGGAATCATTTCGAGCTCTCGCAGTAATTCTACTCCTAAGACTTAATTTAGACGCAAAAGGTTACCGTAAACTGACTATCCTATTTTGAACCTATTTGTAAACTTTATTTGATTATTTCAAAAGGCTAACCCCATCGTAATGAGAGTATTTGAAGAATGTTCATATTTCGCACATGTCTGAAATTAGCGTTCATATGTCACATTTCCCTTAGAACAAAGAATACATTTAGAAACGTTGAAATCTTAGAAGAAGGAATATACTCGTCTTTTATGAAAGACAATATTTGTTGTTAATATAATATTCTTATGCATATGTCAAGCTGGGAACCTGCATTAATTAATAGGGAATTTATGTCGCTTTGGAGCAAAAAGTTTGGGATTCCCGGAATGATTCACTCTTTGTATTAGTTGATCGAACGTTCCGATGGCAAAAAAATGTTGACAAGAAGGCCTGTACCTTCTAACGCTAACGTCCGTACGTGCCACCTAGATTCCGCATGACAATAATATCAGGTACGAGTTCTTCCCTGTTATAGCATTTATCAGAATCGGTCCGCCTCGGGCTAAACGGTTTGTACCGTTTAGCCCGAACCAAAGGTGACATTTTGTGGCTAATAATAACACGACACAATGACTTCATTTCCTTAGACAGTAGTTATGACATTTTTTGGCTCGACAACGATCGCGAATCGTTGCCGGGTTGGCGTTCTCCTATAATCCTCATTCGCTATTCCAATGTCATTTTTCGGCGTTATCCCTCAACTGTTAGCAGTGGCATTTGACAACGCCGCACAAATGTCATCGGCGTCGCGCTAGTTCTCGCTGTTCTAGGACTTCGCTATGCGTAGGGAACACCCCGTCCCCATCCGTATCCGCCTGGTCAAATTTAGCATCTGAAGGCGTCGTTTAGTCGACCTTCCTTATGGCTCGGCTAACACCAATGCCACTTTCCCACGTTCTAGAACATTAGCGTCGATGACGAATTCAACTTTGTTAACGGACAGTGGTGCCGTCTCTCAGACAGATGCACAGCTATCGATCGGTGCCTACAGACCCTTCACAAATCAGCAAACAACTGAGCGCATGACATGCCGGGTATGTGACGCCGGCCCAAGGTGCGAACGGCGAGAGTCTGGTTTCGCGTGGTCGTTCGTTGTCTCCAGTGATGAAGTGCCCCTCATTCGTACGTGGAGGTGTTAGTTCTGACGGAAGAGCGGAAGGACGGGAAATTGCCACCCGCCCCTTTAATGGCGTCAGTTGATTCGCCGATCTACAACTCGTAGGAAACAAAAACACAATCGCGCAGTGTACCCGACGCATCCACAGTACTATCCCCGCCGCCCAACGAGGGTCCATCGTCCAGGTGGAATACCCAAAGTGACTCAATAACGAGGACTTCTAATGCTTAAAACCGGTGTGTCTCTTTGTGTGTCTGTTTGTAGTGTCGACAAACTGGGTGTTAACACAGGTCGCGCGGGCTGGCATGATGAGAACCGCCTTGCTAAATGGGTGTGTCTTTCTGGTGAGTGAAATTGGCTTACGGCGCCGTCGGAACCTAGACTCTGATTTTCGGCCAGTTGCTGGAATAAAAGTTTATGCTGTCGAAACGCCTGATTTCGGACTGCAGATCCAATTAAAATATGACCGACTGAAGTTTTATTTGTGCAACAGAGCTACAGTGCTCTGGGTAGTGACTAAAGTAGATTATGCTAGTGCCCATTAGAAATATATGCCTTAAGAAAAACTTAGCGTTACAAAATTTTCTCGTAGCTCCTCGAATCCACGCGTTTATATCTCATGTGCCAAAAATGCGTGAAAAATATAAAAACGAACCTGCTCACGACAGGTCACCTTCTGGATGAGTTTGGTCTACGCAGAACGATTCAATTACTGTCCTCGCAGCTGTATTCGAGGCGTACAGCAGTTCCCTTTCACCGAGATCTGCATCTGTGAGTACCCAACTGTAAATCAAAGCTGGCAATTATGATTCACGACTGGTAACTTTGAACAAGTATGCTATAATACTGATCGGCTTTACCGTATCTACTTTCACTTGATAAACACTTCTAATCGAGTTAGTCACTTCAGACTTCCTAAGAAAATGTCTTATGTTTAGTTGTACAGGTCAACAAATTGGGCAGCCTCCTACGGCGATTTTCAAAGTCGTCTAAAACTGTCAAAATTAGAGCATAATTTACCATTTTTCCCCTGATTTAACAGGATCGTTCACCTGAATCGAACTAAAACGAAGTAATAGAACAGTAAAGAAGAAGAAGAGAAGTAGAGGTAGAAGTAGAGAAATAAAACGAAGTACATGTTATGAATACATGCAGCCGGTTTTAACAAACGAATGTAGACGCAATGTGCTTTCATCGCAGACGGGAGGTGACACACGTCACGTATAATAATATTCTTTCTGTTTTCGGTCTCTTTCGTTGAAGGTCCCGAATATTGTCCACTATTTTGCTGCGCTGGATATTATTACCATTCACCGATTCATGGAGTGTGCCCGAGCACCTGCGGAATGAAGAGCAGACCAATACACACCGAATGTTGCCTACCCGGAGGTAAACCGTATAACTTTTGAATAGTCTCAGCAGATGATATTTGTTCACAAGCACTCACAATGAAAGTGTTCTGATTGGAGATTTGATGGACTCATAGGTTTCTTAAAATTTCTAGTTAAAGGATTGTATTTTTACTGGCAGAAGAACAATTACAATAGTACATTTCAAGTCACGGATGGATGCCACGTGTAATACATGCCGTTAAATAACTGTTCCTTGAATGGCGTCACATACTGGCCGATGCCAAACCCTTTGCCAATTAAGGCAACGACTGATGATAGCATGCTAGTTAAGACGTTTGTACATAGGTGGTTAGCCAAGCTCAGAATATTGGTCAAATTTTAAAACATTCAACTTAAAAAATGTCTTCGGATTATAATAAACAAAGCTACAAATTTCAGGCTTCTCAGACGTAAACTGTATCGTAGCGCAGAAAAGATGGTTCGACGTAAATACTCGTGGAGTTTGGTGGTGGCCAGCTGTGTTTAATGCCTCGTCAACGCCTCTCTCCGGGCAGTATGCGAGAATTCAAGGAACCTTTGAAAATCAACGGAGTGGGTCAATAAACACACGCAGCTTCACTACTCTTGCACTCGTCAAACCCGAGAACAAACACTCGACTAAAGTTGCCATCTCAAACTCGGTTACCGAGCCAAACAGGCAGAAAACCGAATAAATTATTATAAATTATACTTACCGTTCGATAGTTTTTAGATTTGTCTGGCTGGGCTATTTTATTAAAGCACAATTGTCTAGATAACTGCTGAACTAATAATGTGAATTTGATGTTTGTTTCCCAAGCCACCCATTTTCAAAGCTTAATAATATCAACATTCACCGACTTTTAAAAGTAACTATTTGTGTCTTATTTCTACTGTTAAGAATATTAGGTCATGTTTAGCTCAATCCAGTTTACTAAAGCAGCTACTACAGCGTCGATAACACTACAGCAGGATTCCATAGCGGCCAGAACACTTACGACATGAAAATAGTCAAGGCTAATGTTTAGAACACATTTTGACCTTTGCTTTGTTACCACTTCCTCGTAGCTTGAAATCAATGATTTTGCCAGCATATTTTATCTAGCTAGCAAAATCACTATCACTGTTGAAATGTAACAAGATTAACCTTTGTTTTTTTCAATTCTGTTCAACGGATAATTATCTAGTTGACGCGTACAACATAAAAGGCATTGCAACCAATTGGTATACCTTATTTTTATTTTTCAGTGCTGGATGTTTTATAAACTAACAGTATAAAAAATTGCTTCGAAACTATAGAACATCTTCAGCGGTTCCGTGGATCGGCGTGGTCGCGGCGCAAAAAACGCCGTATTTAGGCGCCAACGAGGTAGCAATGGGCTATCGTATGTCCATCGGGTATCAGAGGAACAGAGCTGGAGTCCACCAGGCACAAGTTATCAAGTCCATACACCTGAACTTAATGAAAAAACAAAAAAGAACACAGACACAGAAAGAACCTTGGTCAATTCATTGCGCGGGTGATTGAAAAAATGCCTGCAAAGTCAAAATAGAACCGTCAGACTACTACACCCGTATTGTAAAAAACCCGCAGAACGTCGTGGATCCACGCAGGTAACTGTTCCACCAAACATTAGATGTCAAACATGAACATTTAACTGAGAAACATTTATTGTAGTGCACGGTTATGTACGCACCTTGCATATTCATAGTTGCTGTGAGTAATTTGCTGTAGAATGCAATGGCGGCATGCGTCGCTATATATTTCTTCGCTGACACAGGCTGGGAATAGTATCTCGTTCAGGTTAATATTGATGTCTCGGAAGTAAGTCGAGTTGACAATATTTAACACGCGTTCTGCTGCCGCTACTAGATTGTCGGCGTCTGAGGTCACTGTCAAGTACCTGGTCTCGAGAGGCTGATGTAGGTCGGTTGACCGGAGGCAAACGTATCCCCGCGACGTCGTCTTCTGATGACAGGTTGTAATTGTGTTGCCCTGCGCCTCAACGTCGCGGAAGTAACCTTGGTACCTGCGGCTGATTTCCCCGTAGTCCGTACGACGCATGGTCAAAGCCGCGGTTGCCGATAAACGTCGACTCGGCATTCGAGTTCTGGCTGAATGCGATAATATATATTGCCAAACGACACTAGATTGTTCGATGTCAGACTGCCGTTACCGTAATTGAGATAGTCATCGAACTGCGATTCTTGGCAGTCCTGGGCCCTGGCAGGAAGCACCTGATCGTTCGCTCCAGTCAGGAGAATGCCTACTAGAGCTGGGTGATTCTGAAGATTCTTGCCCACCAGGGAATCTTTGTGTACCACCGGAACGCTCAGCGCCTCGAAGTCGCTGGCATTATTTGAACAGCGTTTATAGGAAAAAGTATTTTATTATTCAATCTTATTGGTATTTTTACCAATAGTGCTCAGGCCCGTATGAGGCGTTGTAATCATCAATGAATGTATGAATTCAATTGCCCAAGAAACCCATCGGCAACCATCTACACTATGACCCACTGTACGACCCTACATCCCGACAACTAGCGAAACACGTCCAACTGGGCAGAGCATGTCTGATCGAACCCACGGGCAAATTAACATCCAATCGACCTCTAAATATGCTTAGACATTTGCAAAGCTGGCTATCATCTTCGTTAGCTGCCAGTCTAACTAAAATAGTGGCTCAAACGCGACCGGTACTTGACAATTGAAATTGCTCTTAACGTCCTGCGACGAGCAAAAGGACAAAAACCTTCATGCGTTTGCCTGATGACAGCGAAAGTCTACCTATTACGGACTGAAGAGGGATCTTCGGGCTGCCGATGACCCGCCAGAAAGGGCGACCTCACGTTTGGCATAGTAATTTCGAACACTGTCGCTATTTCCGGCGGATGGAAAAATCTCAACACCATAAGCCTGTTTAGACTAAAGGAGCTCATGCGAAACTTGGCTATTGACTAGAACGTGTAACGTATTGGCTCGCGCAGCCATAGATCCTTTAAAGAAAGCCGAGCACGCTGCAATCCGCTGTCCGCGATACTTAGTTACCTGGCATACACAAATCATGTCAAAATTGTATCAGATTACCTGATTTGGACTAGAAAGGAGCGCATTGCTGATGCTATTGTTTTCCCCAGTCCATGTCACATTGTCAACGTTTTAGCCCAACATGACTATACATCCAAGACGGCGACAGCTTTCTTCTCAGTATGCTCTCGAGATAACTGGTAGGCTTAATGTAGTTCTACAAAATTCTAAAAATCATCTGAATCGCTGTAGCTTTTTCTGGCCGCTGGCGCAGACAACAAATGTATTTCAGACAACAGATGGTTTTCGCCGAATACTGCATAGCAGTATCCAATTGCGCTCTACGTACACGTCGCATCAACGTAGGCTAACCGACTGTGACATCAATATGGACGTTAAAGCTTATTTGATAGTACTAAACGCGGTCGATGTTTACAACACCCTAATTATCCTCTCAGGTGATTCCCTCATCAGCTACGGCCTTCCTCAATGTGTCCTACCCGCCATCAGCCGCCACCCTTAGCGAAGTGTTACCAAGGTCAATTATGACCGTGTTATACCGTTGGTTTCGTTGTGCTTTTGGGACAAACCTACTTTCACTACGCTAGTTTTCGGAGAGAGCTTATTGTCTAGATTGTCTAGCTGAATGTGAAGTTCTCCGTGTTTCTTAAGCGGTCCGCATCGCACTGCCAATTGCGGACAATGTTTTACAAGCGAGCCTTTGCAAGCGGTGGCTTAAATCTTCAGATGCCAGCTTTTTCTAAATAACGTCTAAATAATTCTTCGTATTTTCGGTCCCAGTCCATGCTAACGATGCAGCAGGCGGCAAATTGCCATTTTGCAATGATGTTTAATTTGCTGTGGCTCGAGAGGCAGCTCAACGTGAAACTATTACCAGCCTTATACAGCTCATCTATTTGGACGATCATGGCTGACGAGAGTAAGAACAAGAAGTTATGAAGAGGTAGATCTCATAATTTAGACCCGCTGATTGTCATAGCAATGGCAATCGCAGCGCCGATTTGACAGTGGCCACGTATGAAGAATGTTCCTGCATTATGAGAAGCCATAAAAAGACAGCTTAGCGATCTTTGGAAAACTTAGATAGTAAAACCCAGTTTGTAACTGAGTCAAAGGTATCTACTACGTTGCAGAACGATGACACAATTTGTGTTTTGCCGAAACACATTTAAAATATGTGGTATGCATTTGTTGGCCATAACAAAAAGCTTTTAGATTATTTTGCTTCTAGCGTACTTTTTATCGATTATAGTAGCACTTAACATTTGCTTTATGAAGACAATTCGTTTTCAACAGAGCATGTAATGCTAAGCTTCTTCTGTTAATACTGTATATGCCTGTTCCAATTCTGTACTACGTTCCCGCTCTATACGGAAAAGGTGGAAACACTTGCAATTATCGTGGGGATGAGAAAGAAATTAATAACGACAACATCCTCTAATCATTTCGTACAACAAAGGTAAGTTTGGTGTACTACACACGTCTAGATGTGCCTAATTCTCTGTCAGCTCTATGTTAGATTAAAATTTCTTTTACAAATGGGTAGACACCCGCGTGGGTCCATTTCTTCCATGAGTGGCGTTGCTCAGTGACATGTCATCGTTTGCCTCATCACTCATGTACGTCTCAAGTACACTCTGCCAGGCCCATTTGGATCCAAGTACATATTGTGTAGCCCATAAGTCATAGTTACGGTGACCGCCGCGTTAATAGGCGAGACCATTAACGGACGGTTTGCCGCCAATGACCTTGAATGAACTATATCACTATTTGAATAACACGAATTCCTCATGGATTAGCCCTTGTCGCAACAATCTGACACATCAGCCGCTCTAATACACATTAGAAAAACTATTTGTTATGATTTCTGCTAGATTTGTGGATGTAACTTCTAGCTCATACAAATCCTAAATGATTATCACTTAAAGGGTCTATACTAACAGCATCTGTGTGCATTACAACGTGGAAAAGAGAAAGCCGCTGCAGAGCGTACAACACTTCAGACGGTTTAGCCCGTTTTCTAAAGTTCACGCTTTGCAATCGGCTTCCAATTTAATATAGTTGAAGACAGTGACTCGTAAGCTTCAGCCTCGTCGGAGAATTTTATTGTTTTATGGCTCAATTGTATAGCGCAGATTTTCATATTCAGAGTTTTTACACTGAGCGATTTTGAAAAAAGTTGGTTTACATAGTAGTTGCAAGCTGAATTCAAACGGAAGAATTATATTTGAAACCAGCGAGGTCATTACCAAGTTTTGACGGACAGGCCTACACAACGCTTGCAATGTCGAATAAAACTGTGGTACCAACGACTATGACAACAACAGAACATATTTAGAAAGCCTCGTAGGATCTCAGCAGGGATCAAACTGTGGACAGTTAGAGTGCATTACAGTTTTCAGCTATTCGGTCATAGCCAAATACAGATGTTTAGCTCTGTTACTCTTAACATTCGCGTGATCCCAGCATTTGCGTTATCCCTGAAAATACACGGGACGTAATAAGTACATGTGTGAGCCCATGGTCGTAGAAATCCATTTGCTTTCTTCCATTGGATTTTAACCGGCTATAGTGTAATTTCAATCCGAAAAAACTCCCCGCTCCTACGGTGGCATTGTCTCAACCGCAGCAGCTGAAGCTTATCAAACAAATTTGAGTCTGTTTTCGTCTTCGTGATTTCCCTTGAGAGCTCCTAACGATTTGGTTTGTCTGTCCCTGTTTGTTGTATCCAACGCTTACCACCCACACTATCCTACTGCGGTGGTTAAGTAATCGCTGACTTAGTCGATTTTTCCGTTTCTAAAAATTTCCACTTGCATCTGGATAGGTGCGGCACCTATCGACAGCAAAATACGGCCAATAGTATGGAACTTGCATTTACCAAAAAATACACTGAAACACACGCCAAGGTTAATTTTCGATAGAACTTCTAATCACAACGTAACTTGTTCCGACGTGTACACTATACACTAGCTGTGGAATAACCGCTTCGAAATGTTGCTCAGCCGTTTTCATACAAATACAATGAAACAGCCTTCCGAATCGGACACTGTGATGATTTAATGCAGAGACAAACCTACAGTTACGCCAAACAACCAGAAGTTGTTGGTGAGTAGCTAAAGCTACTCGATACATTGACCACCCAAATGTGTTTTGATGTCTGTCCATTTGCTAAGATTATCATTCTACGCCTAAGCGTTAGTTTCGAACTGGACTCGCATGCGGTTGCTTTCTATGAAAGCCGCTGGTTTCTGCTTCGTAATTGCATATGGATGGACAAAGGTACTTACAGGGGAAAATATTTGATTATGCCCTCCCAGGCTACGCTGATTACTTCTGATCAGCAGTTTGGTATGCTTTGAACGGTATTTTTAGCACCGTATCCGTCACGCCTGGCTCCAGAACCTAGTCTTTGAGAAATCAAGTTTTATGTGACGTTATATGCCCGGTCCCGCTGTGCCTCTCACTCGTTATTTAAAGTAATACCGACACATCTTTGATCCAATTAACTATTTGGATTATGACGGGACCTCTGTACTGTTACCGATAAGCACTTCAATGTCACCCCATGCAATATGGCACAAAGCAGTGGCCGCACCCAGGGCAGCACTTTCCTCTCGATCACCTACTCAATCGATTATTTAACTGTCGCTTTTGTTTGTTAATGAAACGTACGACCTCTGTACGCTCGATAAGGACCATGGCCCATATGAATATTTTGCTAGGATGCCTGACTGATTGCGCAACGCTGGCTTTTTGAAATCTGTTATTGAAACGCCGTATGGTAAACAATTTCAATGTCGGTGCCCAGATACATGAAATATGTTTCGTTTGAGAAACTGAACCTTATCCCGTCTTCGATGATCTAGCGTTGGAATTTTCCTGTTAATTCCAATTTTGGCAGTCAAAGATTCGAAAGGGACCATCTTTCTAGCGAAATCAATTTCGAAAATCTGAGTACCAATACTGTTAGCGAATAGATGCGTTCCGGTAAAAAATCCCTAATAGCCTGCGTTCATAAGGCACTACACCAGAACAATGTTAAAGGCCATGACCTTCACTAAGAATATAAAAGTTTTGCGACAACTGTGAAGTCACTAAGACGAAAACGCTGCTCGAGAAGCGAAGATGGTTTTCGGATGGCAACTACCGGGTGCCCATCGGACAACAATGGAAAGGTCGCACCGTGGCTCGAAAACTTAGTCTAATCGAGTATGTGCATCTTATTTCGAAAAATGAGTGTAGGCCGCACAGAAGCTCAAGCAGATAACGCAGCTTAAGGCTAGGTTTCTCGAAGTGTGCGTTGAGCACGTAGGCACGACGCAAACGACGCGAAAATTCACTTAGAGCATGCTGAACAAAGTAGCATCCGTCACACCCAGTGATGGCACATCTATGTGACCGCACTCTACTTCTAGAAAGCAGAAAGGCCTAGTTTTCTTGTAAAAGAAACCGCAAACATATATTCGGTCGACGCCCAGCGACTTTCAATCAATATTCAAAATATGTGAAATTGTCAAGTATTTATGTGTGTTTGTTGTTTTTATGTTATATTACAGCTATAGCATCTATCTAAGGAAATAGATCTTAATTAAATGTTGCATTGTCGATATGCTTGTTATTTATTTTATTCGTACTAATTCTTAACTCTCCCTAGCTAGGAGAGTTTTTTCTCGCAATGAAGGATCATTAGCCACAGTCCCAATGTAGAATGGAACAGTTCTACAGAAAGAATCCATTCGGAAGTTGGTCATCGGACGAGTACAAGTTTTGCTGGCAGTATAAACTATATACGTTTTCTATACAAATAGTGATGCACCACACGTTATTTGCTAAGGGATAAGGCAATACTTATGCCATACGAGCTTTTGAAACTTTACCAACGAGAAAAACCTAAGGTAGGCGCACGCCTTGCTGAGTAAGACTTAAAAAATCTATTGACGTTTGCGTCATTTCAAACCTAACCAACACAAGATGCTCGTCTAAACGTAGAGATCACTGATTTGAGTGTAGTTCAAATGCGCTGATAAAATCATCAATCAACATGCTCTCGCTGTCCTGTAAGACATCACAATGTCATTCGAATCCCCAGCAGTCAATTCGCACCCACAGCCTACTATTCGAATAAACATCCACCAATCACCCGATGATGATATCTCGGTTACTACTACTCGTGATGGACTCTTCCCCTGTCATAGTAACTGCAGCTGCTCGAGAGACGACAGCAAATCGGACACGTCCGAACTGAATTGCTCTGGGCTTTTCGAGGCGAAAAATTTCTCCTGGAAGGCGCTGAACACCGAGGCAACCGATGCGGACGACGTCTCGCGTTCCTTTAGGTAGTTCTTCAGACATGTGATCATCTGTAATGAAGCACAGCAAGCGCCATGTTCCCGCTTAGTGGATTCCAGTAGCATAGAAGCGTATTGTATACTTTATTCGTTTGCAGAATCGGATGCTCTCGGGTCGCGCACGTCCATCGAGACCTCCACCGAGGTTTCGATGGACACACAGATTTCGCTTCGGCCAGATGCAACACCTAGACAAGAATGAGTGGTTTCTCAAAGCATGAACACGTTATATTCCACTCTCTAGACTCACTATACTCACCTTGAGCGTCTCGTTGCGGATAGTTTCGGACAGGACGCATTTTCCACTACTTGTTTCCAGCTGAATGAGACGCAGTCGGCTGGTGGCCAGCTGCATAGGATTTCGCCCGGAGCGATCTACAGCTGTAAGATCGCTGCCGCTTCGGAGAAGCTCCTGCATTACCGGCTCATTGTTAATGCATATTGCTGTAATCAATCAATAGGGAAGAGTTAAAGTCGTCCATGCCAGAACGTTTCCATCCCATCCGAAAACCAAGTGAACACTATAAAACGACTGACGCCGAATATCAGTTTTCGGTAAAAGGTAATTGGTGAAGTCCTTTAGCATTGGACCGATACACTATGTTAACTGTCACGCAAGCCGTTCCAGCTAGCTCAGACGGGTAAACACGTAAAAGATACCATTGAACGACGAACCATTCGGTGGACTCTATTTGCTGATCTGATTAAACGTGTCGCTTACGACGTTATATATATATACATATATATATATTCATGACCAAATTGAACTACTGTACTAATAAATTATATTATTCTAAAAGATTACATGATCACGAAAAATGTTCGATTTGACCTGTTCTATGCAATTGATTTATATTTTGATTAGTGTTCAGTGTTGATGATTATGGTTACTTGAAACCTATCCCTAAGGCGCGGTAGCTACAGACGTCTTTTTAAAGCACTTTGGAAGTATACAATTGGATTATATTGAATAATTCATCTGCGCAATAAAGTCGCACAAACAATCTTATTATGATTATAGTCACCAAGTGGGTCTAACCAAAAGGCACCTTTTTTATGTATAACACGCCGTTGAGCTGAACATTGCGAGACAAGTTGCGGGAAACAGTACGGTAGAAATCTGCCCCAGAGGCTATCCATTTTAAATTCGTAACATCAAAGCAATATTAACACTCGAAGCGAACTAAATGGCGAACTGACTAGCGTATGATGCACTTCGAAGCAGATCTTTTTTTCTTTAGCAACGTGCTTTTTCCAGCACAAGTTTTTCAAATTATGTAGATCATCGTGTTAGCAGTTGAGCCCGATGCTCGAAATTTCTAGATTATTCACGGGCTGGCTACGTGCACACGGTTATCCAAACAAAAAACGGTAATTCGCAACTGAGTAGCCAACTTTTTATTTTGCTACGACAAACGGTAATTTCTGCCTCTAGTAGCTTTACGAAAAATAAAACGCCCATTGGAGAGGTTCATTGGAGGGGCGTACACATCTCTGTGCTAATTGCAAATAGTAATCTTTTTTGTGTCGTTGCTACTACTACTACTACTACTATTACTATTACTAATATCATTATTAGTTATAGATAGCTATCAACACACTCATCGTCATACCGAGATGTAGCGGAGTGTTGCCAGCTGCGTCCTGAAAATTGGGATTAGCTCCGTGTCGAATAAGCATGTTAACAAGGGGAGCTCCGGTACGAATTGTGGCTGCGAAATGCAGAGCCGTGCGACTGCTTTCATCACGCGCGTTCACCCGAGCACCTTGTTTCAGCAGCTCTTCACAAACAGCCACGTTATTATCCGCTGCAGCAATTAGAAACGCCGTATCATCTGCTTATTAGAAACACGAATAGAGGCACGAAATACAAAATGCCCTGTATTAGTAACTTTTTGCATATGGATTACGTATTCATATGCCACATAATCAGTTTAACTTAGCACAACATACTCCTTAAACGGCGATTCAGTACATTCAAGGAACAGGATGAAGCTTAATCGTTGACCTGTCAAAAGGGTGATTTTGGTACATTCAGTGGAACGAAAAGTAGTTACACCCATCACGACAACGAATCGAAACATCGAGATGGAAAAAATGGCGGCATCTAATAATTATTATAACGGCTGAGCTTATCGACTTATAATAAGAATGCTATCTACTAATTCTATTTCTTTGACTACATGTTCCCTAAGTCACCAAGCATGCTTTTTATTTATTATTATTATTATTATTATTATTATTATTATTATTATTATTATTATTATTATAAATCTTTATTTCATGCAAATTAAATCTTTGGCAGCTTCTGGATGTGTTTTGCACAGCCACAAAACGATGCTTGGCTATAGTGAGGTAATTTACCACGCATTCTGCCAGGTTTCTGTAGGAACATTTGGTTAACGCGTTTCCGTGCCAGACGACTGCGTGATGTCCGCTTCCAACATTTGCCGCTCTGAAACAGAATGGACAAAATCACCTTTTGAGAATAGAACTAACAAACCAACCATCGCGTAAATGATTGCTTCCTATTAGATACATCTAGGCTGACACGATAATATTGAAGAAATGCCCTGCAAAGGGAACAGAATCGCTGTGGAATGAGAACTAAAACATTTTACCTACAAAACAGCGAACCTGCTCAGAAGCGTCCTCCGGAGCTCCAGATGATTTTTGAGCACTGAGTGGGAGTGAGGGATCTGTATCCGACAATTCGTGCGGCAGATAAGATCGCTCGGCAGAAGACTGCAATGAATAGCCCTGTAAAAAATGGTGAAAAATTGTTGCAGTTTGAGCTCAGAGTTTATTCAGCGCCCATGTCCGATATTTCTCGTCGATCATCTATCAATAGTGAGACGACTATTAATTAATGGTGAAATCGCGTTTCTGCGACACATACTGGTCTAACGAGGGACGGCACTCGATGAGTGAGTCACAGAAACGCACACACGGCCCCCCTTACCTTTGCGAACGTAAAAGAACACGAAGGATTAATACGATCCACTGTGGCAGTCAATCGGGCATTCATGCTACTCTGCTGTAGTCGCCTCGTATCGAAGTTCTTTGGCGATGCAGTCTCGCCCTGCGCGACTCTCGGCTCAGCCAATGCCGAAACACCGAAGCCTTCGCCTTCCAGAGGACAGGTTTCCATTTGCTGAGGACGGGATATCTCCAGTACCTGATTAATTCCGTTATTCCCAAACGACAGAGTTAGAACACGGTCGTCAGTTCGCTTGTCACAATAGCCATAAAGAGAACACAGTCAATATCAAAATACTAAACGCAAAGCTCGGTTTATTACCCCAGTAAGCAATCTATAGCGTGCAAGATGAACGGTTTTTAGGGGGCTTGGGTGGGTAAGGTTGTTGGCCCTGTAATCGTAGCATCGATTACATCTCGATCGATAAATCTATCTGGGCTGATTATACAAGACCGATGAATATTAAGTGACTATGGTTATCCAGAGCAGTCAGGGATGTATAAAAGAAATGTAAAAACATTTATTTTCAACTGAATATATTCTCCTAGTGAATCCAATCGATCTCGAAAGGTTCTCACTCAATCTAACCACCAGCAATTCATTCTTGTTGTAACAACGGCGATGAGGTGCTAGTCTGACATGCAAAGCCAATAGTTCATCGATAAGCGTGATGAATATGTACGCCAAACAGACGACTCCATTCCTCGAACGAATAACTCGTAATTCCGAGATAGTGCACGGGGTCGACAACTCATTAGCAATCGGTCGCCGCATTTCAAAGATCAACATGACCCGAACCGCCAAGTACGGGATTCTGGTATTAGATTCCTTACATTTTTTTTATGGTTCACGATGTGGTATTACTTTTGAGGATTGACTTACTGTGCACGAATAGGTTATGAGTGATGGCGACACCTACCCGAGGGACAGTAAACCCAACTGAATGGAACAGGAACTAGACAACACAGTCACGACTATCGTTTACGTATGGCACACACGTATTTGCCGTAGGAAAAACATCACTTTAAATACATATTCGCTGCCAGAAAAAAAATCGAATGATTAGTTTCGAAGTGAGGGTTAAGGTATCGAAGGGCCTAAGCGTACCTTCACTTCATGAGGAAACAGGTCCAGAGCAGCGGGAGCATCAATGATGCCCTCGTCCAACTGAAACGGCACCAAAAACAAAATAGAAGAAGTAATTTGCCTGATGCACGCTATTTGCCCGTAGCCGGTTAAGAATACGTACACTAGGATACGCGAACGACTTCGCTGAAAGCACGGCCTGATTAGCGCTTACAGAGCTGCCAACTGCTTTGCTTAACTAAGTTAGCCCTTCCCTTATTGCCCGTTTGTCATACCTGGCTGTTTGGCGCGTTGTGATTTCGATGCGGAGGTGATCCTAATGACATTGTTGTGGAACCATCCGAATCGATTTCTACCCCGGAATCGTGCCGGTCACGGGAACCTCGAGCAGCCATGTGTCAAGTGAATTGACTCACAGATGAGCACCTCAGGACTGTGTCTAATGCTGGCAAGCACAACACACGATATTAGGACACCCACAAACCCGTAATTCGAGATGACTCATAAGACCAACCAGTCGTAATTGCTGAAAAATCCAGCACTCAAGTTATCGGCACACTAATACGACACCTAAAACTTGCGCTACCGTAATTCTGCACTGGCAGTGCTGTTACAACCAGGGTGCTGTTCACCCAGGTTTTGCACCGATTACGCCCACTAACGCCTGTTCGAGCGCGAAAGGTTTGATATCTCATTGAGACGAGATTCACGTTATCGACATGCTGCTCCAAGTCGAATAATGTAGAATTGCACAATTAAGGGAAATGCGAAGGACGAAAAAATACTGCGCCCCGGCACGTAATATATGGACTCTCGCTGCCAAGGCAAACTTATTCACTTGTCAGGACTATCCGTACGCTAACAGCTAACACGCATGTTAAAATTTCAGATTGTAGAGAGATTCTGAGAACACTTAACGGTCATGCCGTAGCTTGTGCTCACAAAACGATTCGCCTTTGTAGGCAAAATTTTGTTTATTTGTACGTCATAGTTGATGAGCGAGGAGATTTAGCGAAATAGCATAAATTCGTCTTTGGGACGGAGAGAGAGCAGCGAAAGGCGGTTGTGACGCCGCTGAGTTCTATGAAGAGAGCCATGAATATTTAGGTCTACTTCTAAGGGACTGATTGTAACACATTATGCAGTGAGAGTCTTTTAGGAAATTTTCTGATGAAGTATCAGGAGCGGAAAAACAGCGGCTTCCGCTTGTTTTCAATCATTTTTCGTGCTCTAGCTATTTAGACCTTAGCCCCCGCTGTAGCGCGCTATTGTTCAAGTTACGTTCGTGCACGAGCAGACACCCTCTCGGCAAAAAAGCAGCATAGATCAGTAGGAATCACAAACTTTGTTCATAAACAAGAAGAGCTGCCCTCAGATTACTTCATCTAGGCCAATGAAATCTAAATGTAGATTCCTTGACCAGGATGCTGGATCGTATGAGCAGGTTTAGCCAGAGCGTGTTGTCGTTCATGAGGTAACTGTCTACTCTTCAGTGACATCGTGACACTTTGAACAACTTCAGACTAAAAATAAATTTTCTTGTCACACTTTTTCGGGCACGAATGCATATTGGATTCATTCGTAATGCTATTTTGTGGTATCTTTTGAAGTTTCACCGGTTCAACTGTTGTTGGTATCTGCTCATGCTATTTAGCTACCGTTGTATATCTAGCCATAGAATAATATGGGCGAATTGCGCAAAGCCGTTGGTCACTGTTCGAATATCGCGCATACCGCCGAATTGAAATTCCAACGTGAGCTCCAAAATTTTCAACGAAAAAATTCGATGCTGGCCTTACGGTAAATATGAGCCATCTCATTGGGTTAATGACGTCATTGACTTCGAGCTACGGAACATCACGGTGGACGAGCATCATATTGGCGTTAAGTGAACACCTGCGCGAATCGGGAGAACAATCGACTTTTGGATAGGAAGAGAAAACGACAATTAGCTATGCAACCTATAAACCGAAGTATTTTGCGTTGGAGCTACGGAATCTTGAGGAGGATCTATTGTAGTGCCAGTAAGATTGGTAACGGCGACAGTGGACATAGTGGAGGTCAACTCGGGAAACTTCCTGACCGAAGGCTCTATCTACGTTTTAAGGTTCGAAACTAAGCAAAGCTGTTTATATTCTACAGATTCTCCGTACAGACGATTTGCATCTGTGTCATTATTTTCTTTTACAATTTAGTTTTGAGATGAGCACCAGGCATACAATGAGACAAGCGCGCCGAACCTGAAAAGCTATTCAAACATAGCGGAATTACAGATCCCAAAAATCTTAACACGAGAGAAGAATCTCATATTGCATATTTATTATTCCAAATAATTGTTGTTTTTCCATTTGATTCTGACATGTTAATTTAAATATTGCGTAAATAATTGGGAATTATATGTAGACCGATGCATATAATAAGAGCTCCTTGAAAAGCTTGCTTACAAAAACCGTCAATAATGAGCGGTATCGGAGTATGGTAATTGGTTTTTTTATGTAGCGACGAGAAATGCTCATCCCGATGATGCGGAGATTCAAGCACAGTTCTGCCAAACCATGGCTCGAAGTCTGCCAAAAGACGCAAATTCGTCATTAAAGCCGAGGAGGGCTTTTACCCGATGCGTTGTTTCATTCTTAATCCGAATGTGCCTACTTTAGGATAAATGAAAAATCGACGTTAAATAAAGAACATATATGCGAGTGATTTGAATATATATCTATACATTGATACTAAATATAACCGCCTGTCGCGTCTAAATCTGAGTTTCGCCGATTCTCTAAATCCCGATTTATGTTATATTAAGAAATCATTAAGCCTTTAATACTGTTGGTTGTGCATTAGTGGCCGTAAATTTGCTTTTGTAATAAAATTGGCTATTGCACTGTTCCATTGTCTATACTACTACGGCCCTCTGGATTTTTTTGAAAGAAAATAATATCAAATTCCCTCTCCTCCCGCCCCAGCACGAGGGCAAAATCAAATATTGCATGTAATTTATGCATCTCCTGAATATAGCAAATTTGTTTATATTTTAAAAACAAATTCGCTGCAACATAGAGGCCACTGGTACAAGTTTCGTTTCGACCCCTTGAATATATCGTGGCAAGGTCTTCATGACCATACGTACTTCTTCTGTGAAGGTAGGTTTGGTAAATGGTAAACACATTCTCTGTTTTAACTAGGTGACTTCTACTGAATACACACATAGCCGAGCTGAGTGATGTAGACGGCTAAATAGAGATTTTACTTGAACTTTTATCAAGCATTCACTTTTGCTTTATTTCAGTGTGGACCCTGTGGCTTGTCCGTAGAAAAATGGCTTTCGAAGCAGGCGTACGATCATGGCGTCATAATCGTTACCTGTGATGGATGCAAGAACCGACATTTGATCGCTGATAATTTAGGATGGTTTCCTGATGTTGATCGCAAAAAACTTCCCAAAGTTCAGGAGGTAATCTCTACTAGACCTGAACTGTGATGACGAGTTTAGTTAATGCCCAACATCTTATTTCAAATATTTCGCGTCGAAGTTTTTTAATTATCGCTAGAACTATCCACAGAGATTATATACATCTATTTATGCCTTATAGTTAATATGACAAAAATACCAACTTGAGTCGTGTAACTGGAGTCACTAAGTTAAGTTATTAAGTCGCACATATGGAGGTTTGCTGTCTCGGCCTTTTTAAAAGAAATTAATATGTAGTGTTTTCTACAGTGATGTCAAATATTCAAATTGTTGATCAAGCTATACTCGATTTTCGATGGATCACAGGGTGTATAAACCGATGGATTATAATGTGCCTGTTGTGACGTGGGTTGTAACTTCAATGCATTTTTGCAGGTGATGATGGAGAACTTTGCATCAGCACAAGACGATCCGGCTGAACCATCTGGTAGTGAAACCAAGCAAAAATAGTTCCATGCAAAAATCTAGGTTATTTAATTTGATCCTGTGCTTAAGATAGTGGGCTAAATGTGTGTATAGAGTTGTGCATACGGAAAACATGAAATCCAGATCACTACTAAGAGATTGTATATTTATCCTTTTTTTGTAGAACTAATATGCAATTTTGTAATTTCGATAAGTAAAACTAAGATAATGCACGATATTGTGTACATTTAAGATATACGAAACGTTATTTGCCATTTCTGGCTCGCATAATGTACATTATGTGTGTCCCTTAGGAATCTAATTGTAATTAAATTCGTTATTACGCTCTTTAATACTACAGAGATTGGATTCATGCTAGTGCTTTCGAAGCTGTCTCGTCGGTGCACTTAAATCAGCAATGTTTCAGTGTCATTGATCTGAACCGCACCTGATAGCCTAGGAAAAGCTAAAGCAAAACTGCAGGCATTAGATTTTGATAGCAAGACCCCAAAAACGTCAAGGATGGTCTGACCTCTAACGCTTTTGAGCTAGATTTTTTAAGCCGTTAATGGTGCTTTTTTACAGTCTTCACATTTTTAGTTTGTAGTTTAGTTGTAGTGCCACGTGTTTCTATTTTTACCTAATTATATGTGTTAACCTTGTTGGTCAATTCACGGCGAACTGCAGCTGGTCTACAGTGAAATGCTAGGATTCTCTAATCGTTTTGAATTTTACCGATTCGTAAAGGCATTCATTCAACCTTTCTCTCACGTAATTCTCAGCTCTCGTCTGGAGCACGCTAGAGCTACGGTGTACGTTAGAGGAACTTTTTTGCAGTTTAGTTCAATATCGAAGGAAAGCTTTCTGGCTCGCTAATGGTATGTCTTGTGAGGAGACGGAGCTGCTGCACGGTCTGTGAATTCTTCCAGGTGTATCCTTACGACATATGTTTTGAAGTATGTGCGAAATGTGTGTTGTTTGTCACTCTAGACAGTTGCGCAAACGCCGTTCGATACTCAGGTGTGACTAGAATGCCTTAGAAAAATCAGTTTGCGGTGATTTTTTAGCCTTCTTGCTATAATTAATGCATCTAGCTCTGTGGGTTAGGCTTTTCCAAATGGTCATGGAAATCGAGAACACAGCACCAATGAAAAATGAAGACAAATTTTTTTCCCTCGGTACTATTATTATCCATGCACATAACAATTAGTGTGTGTCATATCGCGGTTACGGCGCCATGAATGAGGCTGTTAACGTCATGCACAGGTTCATTTTGGTTTAATTCCTCGTTGTTGCCATTGTCACAACGGAATATATCTGAGTGAGTGCCCGACTCGTTTCAATCTTCCTCAACACGATGTGTGATTAACACAAATACGTCGTAATAAGATTGAATACATTTGATCACACTTAGTTATAGCGATAGATAATAACCGCAGAGCGATGGATAACTGGTTCAATAAGATGCTGCACTTCGGCTTTAACCGGTTTACATGCAATTGCGATATTTTTATGCTAGTTAAATGTTAATAGCTACGGCACAGTTTGATCGGCCAGTTTTTGTGTTGACACAACTTGGACCCCACTTTGTAAAGTATGCGTATGTGACATTTCTTTGTTTGCACACTAAAATTATACTATCGCAGGACCTTATTAATGCTGCGATATAGCTAGATATTATATTTCCTTTGGTCCCATTCATGCGCACACAATTATAATACCTATAAGGAATGTACGTGAATGTCTATCCCATTTGGAAGCTTCTGGTAACCAATAAGGAGTCCTATTATAGACGAATATCAACTAGAAGTTATAATCCTACACGAATGCCGTAAAGATTTTTCAGCTCCGAAAGTGTTTAGGCAGTCAACCTCCAGTGCCTAATTTCCGAGAAAAGCAATCACCAGATTATGTGCTGGAAACCAAAATCAACCTTGTCTGCAAGACAACAACAACAATAACAAAACGAATCAGATAGTCAAATCGTGAAACTTGAAGTAAAATAAGCCTCTGAAAGATATAGTTTGGAGTTGAGGTCCGTTGGTAGGTCGTTTACAAACACCAACATGAAACGGCATCTAACCCGCGACGGTTCAGCAGCTGATAGCCAGACTCAGCCAATGTTTGGCTGAACTACATCCAGTAACAATCGCTGTAGTTCTATTTCGCGTATAATAGTGTACGAAATGTATGTTTTGAGGGGGCCGCTCATCTAAGGTCAGATCTTCCTCACGGTCATTGAATCCATTATGTAGCCGATGGGAATAGTTACAGCCCTCATGAGCCTAAGGCCTATTAGCAATGTTCCGCCTTCCAAATAGATATTGTCAGCAGAACATGGGTTTTGTTTAATGACAATCATAAACGAACACTGGCGCCATCGATATAATGTCTCGACATGGAAAATTCTAGCTGAGAGACCCATAGAGAACGAGCAGACTAGTGGTCTACTTGAGCCGGTTTAAGGAGGGTTGCAAGTCGAAGCCTGTCAAGCATTTGAATCAAGATTTGTTTTTTCTTGCAGCTGCTTAGTCATAATCGATAGAGAATAAACGAAATTTAGTGATTGATGATGAACACATGCAAAAGGTACAAAATGTATCATACTCGTATCTGATGCTTTTGTAGACTGGGAACGGATCCTAATTACGATTGCCGTACGTCTTCGTCATGGCCTCCTCATCGCGCTTATCTGAAAGGATAGTCGCATACACACGTATGGGAACTCTGAAAAGTTTTTTGATACTAGAAAGAAACAATTCGTTGTCAAACTCGGCCAGTGTCTGGCGTAGCTCTCATTAAGCACAGTTGCGTTTAGAGTCATCTCACTACGACATTGGACTCAGGCGTTTTAGAGCACATTATAAGCACCTCGTTACATCGTTGAACCCCACGTGTAGAAAAACCAGCCGTCAGACTAGAATCGGTCAACGCGGCACTTGTACTCAATAAAAAAAATGTCGATGAAACTTGGGAACAACAACTGTACATAATTATAAGTTCCACATTATGACTATGCGGATCTCAGTCGTTATCACAACGGAACTGCTATGAGTTACTAGACATACACTCCCTGCGGTCGTTCTTATCGCGAGCGTCTTCGTAGACTGTATCAGGACCAAGCTCTTCGCCATAGTCTCTCTTCGATAGGAAAGGCAGAACGAGATCGCCGTCGAAAATAACATCTGCATCACTGCGTTTCACTGTTGGAATGAGGTTGTCACGCGCCAATGTCGCTATATTTCGCTTCCCGGCCATCACGACTGGCTCGGGACTGCTCCGCCGATGGCGGGGCGTCGATCGAACCGCACAGGTAATTTCCATAAAAGAGAAAACGAAAGAACATGAGTAGATAGTCATAATGAATCCATGCAATCAAACAAAATGACTTTATGCCGCTTTGTTACTTGTTTTAAGTAGTCGGCGGTCGGTTGAACGTTCCGATAACAATAGGGGAAGGCCACGACTTCAGGTATGTTAGAAGCACGCAGACACTAAGGTTCGAAGCTGGACAGACGCAACACAGGCGTTAGACGACAGCAAATGCTTTTTCGTACACCTTGATAAAACTACCAATCGTGCTCTATATTTAGTGAGTTAACAACTAACGCCCAGACACTTGCGTTCGACCTCCTCCTGAACGAATCTACGTTAGCGAACCTTTCCGGATGACGTTCAGGAAGCGTCAGGTGGGTGAGGTGACTCCGAACTCCCGTACGGGGCAAGCTGATTATGAACATTCGCTTCGGGGCGCAATGATTCGTCGCCCATAGCAACTGAGGGAAGACGAACAGTGGCAGTAGGCGAACGCTCAGTTAGTTGTGGATGCTATACAGGTGCGCGAATGTGCACAGAGGTTACAAAAAACGTACAACGCCTTCCCGAAACAGCTTACGTAAATCTGGAAAAGTAGGCTAAGTTTGTTCAGGTTAGAGCCGAATGTCCGTCTAGCAATAACAGTTACTGGATCGTTGTATTTCCGACTTGGGAAAAAAACGATTTTTAAGATCTGACCCAGTTGAATCCAATCATCTGTTGAGCTGTCACCCGATCAACCCAAGTACGGCTGCATGATGGTATTACTGATGCTGATTTTTTTCGGCTCAGGTCCGATCAGAAAATCTGATGTTTTTTTCTGTTAAATTGTTTATTAGATTTCTTGAGAAACTCAATTCGGCTTCGAGCATATTTTGATCGACTCATTTCAGAGAGCTCGCCAGAGGAATAGACGACCCGTACAAACATGCTTTTTAATACGACTGCCTTCAGGTGTGTCTCTCACGAATGTCCAGTGGAAAGTGCATGTAGGCCTACTGCTACATGCAAAGTTCCTATATAGAACACATTTGGAATTATATAATTGTAAAATTTGCAGTACTGCAACAACACATAATAATTGCGTGTCATTCCTTAGTTGCTTCGTTACGCATAAAATTAAGGATTTATGTGCTCCGCCCGAGCGGTTAATTGTCACTTAACGTTGGAAACACTTAAAAGGGTTCTCAATGACAGATGCGCAAAATGTTCTACGCGTCTTCGCAGGTGCTCACTCCGAAGTTTCACGACTCTCAGCACCATGTCTTCATTTTTTGTGCAGTACAGCTGCGCCAACTTATTATGAATCAAATAATAAGTTATTTTACACGATGTCCTGGCACTACTCTCATGGTCGACCATTCTTATGCCTGTCCGCTGAGACTCATTCCATGATGTTGATCTTAAGACTGTCACAGGCCCTCTGAGAAACTTCTACAATTTCTCTCCACTTTTACGCTCCTCATATGGAGTAATGTAGTTTTCTTTCAATTGCCTTTTCACTGGACACGACAGCGTCCGCTACTCAAGACCGACATTTTGGTGCTGCACGTTTGGAACATCGTCGACGTCTTCATGCCAGTAGCATGTTTAATTTGAATTGGAATGAATGCATTCATGTCATTCGGGGAGAGCCGCCTTTTCTCTATGTTGATTGGTGCGCATTTTATGCCACAACGTCAGAGGAGATATGTTAAGGCATCTAAGAACGACAGGTTTCTAGGACCCTACTATTGCTCAGGGCTAAATTGCGTAAAATCTTAGACTTGGGTGAGCTATACTTGGGGTTCTTGTATATTACCATGCAAAGACAGTTTTTAAACAAGGTACTAGAGCGCATAAAACCGAAACACTTTACTTGAATCTCGAAGCAAGTGTATCTAAGAGATATTAAGGAAAATGTATCCGACGGAGACGTAAAATCAGTCTCGTGATTTCTTGTTCAAGTCGTAAGGACAGCTGCTTGAAAAATTCTCTCAGACCTATGTATAAACATTATTTCTACCAAGCCACCGTGCAAGCGCGCCTGCGATAGCTCTCACGTAGTCACGCAGCTGATTTAAAATTTTCCACCTAGTCTTACACCTAGAAGGCGCAAATTAAAAATCTATCCGATGTTTTCCCTATGGCACTCCATACACCTACCCGTTTACCACTTCAATTAGAAACAGATAGAAACAATGCTTAGTAAATTTCTAACGGTTACATTTCTCATATTATTCAAATCGCTAAATGTCTCTTTCCTCCCCTGTCTCTCTGAAAACTCATTTCAGCTGTTCGAACACGATAGTATTTTGAGTCGTAATCCAACATGTTCGTAACTATAAATCCTTAAGGGTCGACAAGCTTCGGCAGTTGTGGCTTCCATGTAAACCGAACCTCAGATACAATTGTTTGTTTCACAGCTAGTCTTACCGAGATTAGCACTTACAAGAAAACATATTATAACACATCACAAAACGAGTCTATCCGAAAATGCTTAACTGACTCTCTTAACGCCACTTAATTTTCCCTCTCTGATTTTTTTTATTCAGCAGCGGTTGGACCCGTTTGAATTCGGTCGTTCCGGAGGCCCCCGCTTATGATGAGTATGGACGCACTAGGTATCCCATGTTCTCTCATGTCAAAGCAGAAAATTACTGACTAAGCTAGCACTTGGATAAGCGTCGGATGCCGGACAAGCCGGACTCATTAGTGCGTCTCATTTAGCAGAGTGGTGGTATAGACGTAATTGTACCGGCAACTTTTCGTTTGGCGAGACGGCTAACCTGAATGTCAACAGCGTTAGAAGGTTGCTCTGTGAAGATTGTCCACCGATGCTTCAGGAACGGCTACTAGATTTGACAAAACGTCCTGACATATCGCGAATTCTACATGATTACAGCTAAGTGAAATATGGCATTACTACCGCTCCGCAATGTTATACCACCGCTTTCCATACAGGTGGACGAGTGTTACGATTAATCAATCAGTCCGTACTGAAAATAAAGGCTAAGAGCCTTGCTGCCACACCTTATATCACAAAGTGGGACGAAAAACACAGCCGTAACCAAGCGTAATTTAGCCGTATGACGGCTTAATTATGCGTATGCATACTAATGAAGTGACATTCTGCCACTGACTGGTATCAACTCTATCGTACCGCAGTACACCCTATCGTACATGATAATGTTACCTGTACTCCCTCAGCTGAGCAAGTCGGCTAGGAACAAGTTGTTGCACACGTTGGACGATGCGCAGTCGAGTTCCATTCTAACTGTGACTTTTTTGGAATTGAACTCAACGACACTCGACCATCGGTACATGCCACATTTGACCTGATATGTTTCAAAATGCTGGATACGTGGTGGTACAAACGCTTGTTTGCGTGCTGGATACGAGGCACGTAAATGTACGACGGAGCATTGCAGTATTGTCATGACCTTGTGCAACGGTAGTGCTTCATGGCGATTAAGTCGCGTAGGAATCGCACGGGTTTATCTCGTGTTTTCCTCAAGAAAGCTCGCTACAGTTATATAGCGCAGATAAAAAATATTATTACCCATCGAGTGTCACTTCTACTTCAAACCCGTCGATACAGTAATTGGCTTTTGGATTACTTGAAAACGAAATCAGTATTGCTTGGTCATAGGATATATATATATATATATATATATATATATATATAT
>MNPL01003060.1:0-34918 GCA_002081605.1 Tropilaelaps mercedesae
ATATATATATATATATGATGAGTTTGTTAAGGGCCAGACTGAGACTAGCTGCCTATTCCCTATGAGGTGAAAGAATGTTTCTTCGTTCGTTCCAGAGAACTTGCCTAATATTGCTTGTCCAGACGCTTCTTCGGCTACTGCTGTCCTGTCTAGTGCCAATCACTAAGCCTCTAGTATACGACATTATATTGTATCCATCGAAGGGCGAGTGGTGAGACCAGTGAATGAAAAAGGGGGAACTCTATGTGACGAAGAAGGAGACAATCTCGGTTGCGGTAGCATCCGCAGCCTTCAACCCAAGGGTCTATGCTGGGTCGGGGTTTGCTGGCTGCTTTTTCGCAAAGAGAAAGGTGAGAAGAGAACAACCCAAGAGAAAGGATGGGGTGATACTAAGGATGGGGAAAAAAACCGAAGGGCGGGTGGATGAAACTGGTCCTGGGAGGTTAAGGTAGGATCGAGCAACGAGAGCACTTGCAAAGAAAAAGGGGAAACGAAAAATCTGCTGTCCCCTTTGGGGCGATCACAGGGATTGGCAGGAGCGGTTTTCTGTGGGAAGGGCATGACAGACAGTAGTGTCATCGAGTGGTAGGGTAGGTTGTGGTAGCTGCTGTGCTGCTGATAGCAGCACCGGCAGTGGTTAAATTGAAGTATTGAGGTTGACTGGCGAGCGCAATGCCCTCCCTTCTTTTCTCGTTCCTCTCTTGAGCGGAGCGGATACCAAAGCAACAGTGAGTGACGCCGAGTCGGATCTATATGGCTACCTTTGCCACATATGGGACTACTGGAGGCAAGATACAAAGGGTAAAAGGAGGAGAGAGCGATTGAGGTTGGAAGGTAGAAAAGCAGGCGAGTAAGTGAATAAGTGGTTGGTTGGGTTCGTGAGTGGGAAAAGGCGCCAGTCGACCCTTTTCAACTTCGCCCCGAACCGTTGCCCCCTACTCTCTGTTGACAACAAATTCGTTCGGAATCTACCACTGCAGGCCGAGATATTATGAGACAAGTTGCAATCATCATGTGTATCCATTAAAAGGAAGCGACTCTACAAGGGATTGATAGACATTCAAAGGGAGATTCATACCAAGCCACCTCGCTACTCAGAACAAAATAGTATGCAATGGGTTCAAATATTGTTAAAATAAAGTGAAGGTTAATGATGCCACGGATTACATTTATTTTGATAAGGTGTATAAACAGCTTATATTTTATAATCCAAATGAATAGAAGCTCTGATTTGCAAACCATACCATGTTTATTTCATAAAATGTTTATTTCTACTTCCAGGCTGGTAAAAAAAGTATAGCTATTGAGAATGTGTAAAAATCCAGCTTGGTGTTCGTATGAACGAACAGAGCACATTTTGCCACTAGTTGCAGGGGGTTGACGGCAGTTGAGTCGGTCGAATAGAGGCAGGCATAGTAGAAGAGACGGCGACGCCTTGGAGTGACAGTGGTGCAAACAAAGGGCGGCCCGCACATCAAGTAACACCAAGGGAGAGAGAGAGAGATCCGACCGGCTAAGACTGGTTTCGAGTGAGGACAACACGGGAGACGAGGAAGAAGACAGTATTGGAAGGAATGAAGGGGGAGGGTTCACGTAAAATGTGACTGAGTGTGGATAGTCTTTCTCTTGAAAGAATCATAGCTCTTTGCTTCTACATTTCCCAGTACTACTCAGGGATCCTTTTGACGTCCGGCTTCATGCTCGAAGAGGACAAGGTTCTAGACAAGATTGCTTCTAACTGAGACCACAAAAGCTTAACAATGGGGTACACACGACGTTATATAAACGAATATTAATATAAGGATTTTGGTGCTTTGTGTACATATATTTATTAGTTGATACGACGAGTTAACTTCAGAGTATGTTTGTGGTTTTGTCATTAAACTTTATTGACCACACTGTACACCACCAATTATGATCAAGTCAGGTTCACCTTTAATAATATTACCACCAAGAAAGAGCCATGTAAGTTCATCAGCAAAGTATGTTGGTACTTACATATACATATTCTTTGAAAAAAATACCTAGGCAGTTGTTTCAACACGCCTGATTGTGCGCATGTGCTACTTATATACTGAATTAACCATTTCGCAATTCACGGATAACCCTCAACAAAAAAAATTAAGTTCGGTGCCCGGTTCTGGCCGCGTCAAAGAGCAGTTACAATTCGCTAGCTTCGTAAAGAATTTATTCTATAATTTACAATGTGTACAATACCACCAGAGCGAACCAACTTTTTGTACATTTGTAGTCCGCCCTGGCGCTCAAATCAGATATAGGTTGTAGGGTAGACTAACTATGTCGGCACTACAACAAAATTCTATTTGCCAAAAAATCATGTCTGTGCACGCCGAATGGCCTCTACACGCTTGATAGTGTCGAGCTCGGTGGCTTGGTGCATTCGTATGCGCCTTGCGAGTGGAGGAGACACGTAGGTGCACGGGTTCGATCCCCGCCGGTGCACATTTACATTTATATGGGGTCCTATGCAAAAACTGCTACCGTGGACGTTAAATGTTGGCTGATGGTCAGCTCTTAAAAAGATAAAATAGACTGGAGGAGACACGTAGATGCACGGGTTCGATCCCCGCCGGTGCACATTTACATTTATATGGGGTCCGTCTTACGAAGTAATGCCGCTAGCGTGGACGTTAAATGTTGGCTGATAGTCAGCTTTAAAATACACGCTTGATCATATGCGGGCGTCAAACTTCGGAACACTATAAAAAACAGGCATCACTCTATTTTTGTAAATAAAAGTATAAAATTCAGGATAATTTTACGACAAAACGTCTAAAAATTAAACCAATATTAACCAAGACCGACCTGATAATCTGATTGATGAGTTGGTTCAAATTAAGATTCGGTGGGTATCGAGGTCTCTTTTCGGATATACCACGGAGATGGCGTCATCGACCAAAGTATATTCATTCGACTGTTCCTGTGAAAACAAGGTTACACACTTCTGTAGTGACATAATCATGTCATTAGATCGCACCAGCGGGATTTTGTATTAATCCAATTTTGTATTAGATCTCTATCATTACACCTAAGGGTTCGTACAATTTTAGGTTGTTGGCGTAAAGTTTGAATTGCATATCTCAGGGGATCACGGTTTTTATATCAAGTGTAAACATGGTAAAAAGTAGAGGGCCATAGAAGATCTCTGGGTTGCACCTGAAGGACAAGCTTCTCCACTTAAGGGTACAGTTTCCATGCTGCCGTATAACCTTATTGTTTCGTGTCCCATGTTGTTTAAAAATGTCGTTGTGTGCTCCTTGGTAGGCCGTTTAGTATAACAATGACTACTAATAAATTAAATAGGTGAGGAAGATATTCCTTTAAATGACCGCAAAGTCCAAGTCAATAGATTTCCGCGGGATGTACACAGCACCGCTTAGAAGAATGCTGGCCCTTTAACACCTCAAGGCTTACAACTTTGATAGTGATACTAATTTTTACATGTCTAATTTTAACGGCTTCGTAAATATATGGCTATACACAACATCAGTGCAAGCCCAGGCTAATAATACTGTATGTAAAATACCCGTCTATAACTGTTCACATAGTATGTTTACGTCAAGTATAGGTTTTACTTACGATGAACAATTCATGTCTTCAGAGAAGAATTTACATACTAGCCGCATTTTTTACTTCTCATGATTTGCTTAGATTTTTTCAGCAGGGAAACGATACTTTTAGTTGGAAATTCCGCCTTTAATTTGGTTATACAATACACGCAAACGGTAAGCTAACCATATAAGAAAACAAACGCCAAACATCTGTGGGTTGTTGCCCATTGTTTTGTCCTTAAGAAATACTCAGACCGAACGAAGGTTTAGAGCAATGGATTCGGTACATTTGGGAAATTAAAACTCTACTCTGCAAGTGATTATACTAACACGGCTGAGTTAACTTGAAAGTACGTGTGATTATTACTGGTGTTATCACCATCAGTGCCTGGTAACATAAATGCGCGTTCATGTTCGTATGCACAAACACTCAGGCACAGATACATAATCTTACCTTTTCGTCTGAAATGATGATCCACTGTTGTTTATGCGGAGTTCAACTGTTTCTTTCCGTTTGCCGACAAGCTCATTCACATGTCAGAAAGGTGTGACGCTTGCTGACCGGCCATTGTACGAATCCCGATGATATACAGATTCCTCTGTTGGGACCTTTGCTGTTAGCATAGCGAAGCTGAATAAAGGAGACTATCTCCGACCGAGGAGCACATGCCGCATTGAAAGAAGGTTTTTGTTCCTGGCGATCGTTTAGTCGAGAGTTACAATTGGGTACCCGACGCTGCGCCAAAACTGAGCCTTTTTGCCTTGAATGCAGACGTTCAACGACAGAAACAGTTCCATCTTGCACAATGACGGACGTCCCGGATATTGTACATGCATCGTGGTGTTTGATCACGACAATATTATTAAATTGATTTGTTTTACACGAAGCGACTGGCATCACATTCAATAAGTGCAACCGTAGTTCATCATGGTAAGTACAAAGACCATGTGAGTATACTAGCTAAGCATTAAGATAGTTGATCGAACAGATTGCCGTTGTTTTTTGGATGGTTCATAGTTCAATTGCGTGCTTAAAACGTATGCTGAAAAAATTATTTAATATGAATTATTATATTTTACTTTTTAACTAATCTGAAAATATTGGTTGGAAAATATGTGGCGTAATTATGAATATTGCAACGGTTTTGTGGTTTTGATATTGAGTTACTTTAGTTATTCAAACAGTACAACGGAGGTATTATAATCGCTTTTTAGACATGGCGGAAAGAGTTGACGTCATGCATAAAAAAGGTATCAACATTTTTCGATACTACAAAAGTCTGCAATGTTGCATATTTTTTTTTAACAATTGTTCTCAAAATGTTTTCACAAACACTAGATATTTTATTTATACGAAATGAGTGACTTGCATATGTTTAGAAATAACATTTATCATACTCTGTTAAGCTTAATTAATAATCAGGGGAAAGGCATCTCATTGGCGAATCCGTGTTAGCCTAGTTTAAGAGTCAACTCGGGTGAGATCTTTTCAAACACGTTTCTAAGTTGAAATGAGTTGTGATACTTAGAGTGAGATCAAGTAGATGAAAAAAAATAGTAAGGAACTATTTTATAGAATGATTTTACGATTTCATGGCAAATTATTGACGTCTGGATTCTGATCATTTATCTACGTGAGTCTGATCGTTTGTTTTGTTCAGGCTACACATAATACATAAAGACGAGTATATATTCAGGCACTGTATCATTCTTGCTAGGAGCACAGGAGGTTCTGATCCCCTTACTCACCAAGTGCTTCCCGTCTTTGACAATTTTTATTGATTGTTGTACACTCGTAGATAAAAAGACTTAGTCATACAGATTAAGTGTTTAGCAGGAATTTTGGCTACGTCAATAAACAAAACGATCTTTCTTATTTCCTTGACGCCTACCCGGAAGAGAGAGATAAGGGATCTGAGCGACCGCAGTCCATATGACGGTCCGCAGCGGATTATGATGATATCACTCATGAAACGTAGTGATTTGCTCACAAATTCACCTAGTTATTCAGTTATATCTATACTGTACTTTTTCTTCATCCAAATCGTGTATAATAGTATTTTAGTCTTTAAGTTTCATCACTTGTATTATTCAGCACGTAATTCAATTTATAATGGGCTGGAGAGAAAATATTAGTTTCATTTATAAATGTTAAAATAGTTCCTGTAATTTTAATATTCCCATTTTATCCCACCTCTATTTTAACTTCGTAAAATTTCACACTATATATAGGCAATGTTGGGGTGCACAATGTAAACGGAGGCACTCTTCGGATGTATATAATATCTTGCTATTTAGTCTACTGTATGTCACGAAGATTGCAGTTCTCTGTTGAGCTTTTTTCAAACCGGGTTGGCACTCTCTAGTTAACTATGTAGTTAAATAATCATTCAATTATTTTTTGAAAATCTAGCATAGCCGAAGTTAAAACACAAAAACTTTTGACGTAATATTAAGGGCATTGTCCTAGTATTGTACACAGGGTTGTATTGTATATAAGGCTTCAAAAGTTAAGCTCTCTGCACCAAAAGAACGAACTATTCCTATTAAATTAATGGGTGATAGGCACATCTGTGCTCTGGTTGGCTTAAAGAATACACACCTCTAGCTAAGAGCCATAAGAGCTAATGGCCATAAATTTGGATTTTTGGATTGGACTATCGTTTGTGGCGATCTCGTCGGATTCTCATGCCCTCTCCACCAAGTGGCAATCTGAGAATTAAAAAGAAGCACATGGAAGAGTTGCGTCTGTCCTAGCGTTCACGGGTGTGAGAAGCCAGAGACCATTAACGCCAGCCTAGACGAGTAAAAGGCAATATGCAGAGTGGAAAGTTGGGCAGTTCGACGAGGCAATGACTCGGGGGGCTGCACGGGACTATTAGAACCTTTTTAAAAGGGGCAGACAAGTCTATCTAAGTCTTCAGGATAAACAACCGAAATCTTCTATTTCTTTGCACATTTTGCAACCTTATGGTAAAGATATGCAAGTGTACATTCAAATACTCCTTACAGTCATTTGCTTAAAATTCGACTCCTAGGGACAAAACAATTTGGCCTGTCTAAATGTATGATAGTAATAGACTAATTTAAAGCAGGTAAAGTTGGAATGTAGAAAATAGTTAAACTTTTCATTTGATTAGTTTCTAAAGGAGGAAATCACTCACGAATATAGTGTGCCAGTGGTTTTATCTATGCAGTGCGATTCTTGCAGGAAGTGGCTGCACAAATTTCGTGAACATTCCTATCGGCTCTTCATTCTAAGACCCACCAAATCGTTACGCATGTAACGCGTAGCTTCATTTGCTCTGATTCCCCCCTCAGAAAATGTAATTTTAACGAGGATCTATCTGCTTTAACATATCACATTTTTACGTACGGAGGATCGCAACAGTATTTATTTTTGGTGGTCCCTTTTATACGAATTGTAACTCTATGGACCACTAGGATGGAGTATCTTAAAAGTTGATTCTATTTTCGGAGTAGACAATATTAGAAGCAGAAGGAGCAAAGTCGGGTAACTCAAGACAAACCTAAAGCGTTAAATATGTATGAAAAAGCTCGTTAACTAGCAAGCTCTATCAATTATTTTAATCCCTTTAAATATTAAAAAAATATTTTGATCTCTGATAAACTTAGTAGTACAGGATCTTAGCTAGATATGACGTATTCAGTTTTATTCGACAATGATTCGAACAAACAGTTCGACTCTGAGGAGCGACCTCCAAATGGACTGTTCAATGAGGCTCACGGTACTGGTTGAGATGATCAATCATTTTGCTTGCGACTTTTGGATAACAGAATAGACGAAAAACTTCTTGCCTATAAGAAAGATATAGTCTACACAGTAACATCAACGTATGTGGTGCTGTCGCAGCCATCGAGATCTATATGTATCGAAGACTATATCTACCATGTCTAAACCAACAATCGACCATTATTATGTCGTGCTCAGTACTACGACGATGAACTTTTGGAAATTTGAGATTGTGCTTTGATCAAGAAAAGGTACAAACATATCGCACGGCCAAATCACTGAGCTGACTTCCGTTGATGACCGTGGTTTCTGTTAAACGTAAGTTAATATTTCAAATAGTTGGGCTTCATACCATAATTTAACTTTAAATATAGCGTTTTATTTTATAACCTTTTTATATCGTGAAGATATTACAAGCTGAGATGTCTCACCATTTTAGATTGCCATTACAAGGGATGATAATTATTTGGAAGAAACTCTTTACAAAAATGAAGTAAAAATACATAATTTAGGGCTGACCACAAATTGGGTTAATACTAGAGCCGTAGATGCAATAAGAGTTTTGCTATGTGCTAAGATACATTTATCGAACTGTTAGCGCGGATGTATTGCAAGTGAGCCGATTGCAATAGCTACTTTAGTGCTTGTCACGCCAATGGCAAGCACTTCAATGGCTCTATTATTTGAAGCCAATATTTATATCTTACCTATCTGGTGCTTTTTCTTTATTTCAAGAAGAGGTGTATCTGCGTAATTTGTCATTGTTATAAGCAAATTTGCAAATTGCTGGAAAATATGATGAGAAGAGGGACGGAAAGATAAAACTAAAATTACAAAGAGGCGAAAAATATTCGGGTGCTATAGGGTGGGCACGGTAACCAATTTCATTGTTATGACAGAACGAGTTGACTTTCTTTATCACAACGCGTCGTCAATCCAGCCACAATAAGGACAGCCTCTTAAGTCTGAAGGCTCTGAATGACCTTGCTAATTAATAGAAAATCTGTGCAGTCATAGCAAGTGCTATTTCTTCGATTTATTCATAAATCCAAATACAACCTATCAGTGATGATGTTATGAACGGTTTAAATGTATGAATATAATCCGGGCGTGTGTTAGTAACAATTCATCAGAAGGATTCTACCAATGGAGCTAGACGCACAGCAAGCGACTTTTGTTGTCTAAGAAAAAGTGGTCTTAATAGTCTGCTTTGCCATGCACCTCAGTACGGTTTAAGTGTCCTTTTTAAGCTCTAGAATACGTAACAAGTGTATTTTTCATAGTCTTAAGTTTTCCTGCCGCATTAAATATCGACCTCGATACATCCACCCCCACATTTCAAGGCCACTTAGAGTAAATGTCATTTGAAACACGATCCGAGTACGTGAATGAATTACGTAATGATCCGTTAAGTTTTCTATTGTAAAAATGTTATAGTTTGGATATGCCTATATAGAGTTTCTTTATTTGAGTTCTCAAAAAAATCAAAACAGCTTACCTCAGAGTGCAGGAAGAAATTTAAAATTTAAGCGATGCCAAAGCACTACTGCTGCTTACTAAATTTTGAACAAATAGTTTGCTGCGAAACCACTGGTAGCATGCCTTTTCTACTGTCGGTTTCTTCATTAAAATGTTTGGGAATTCTACGCCAAAATCACATTCTTATTACCTCTTGTAACCCAAAGTACTTAATTTTGACCTCATATTTAGGACTTATATTACCTACTCTGAGGACTAACGGCGTTTGTATAACTAGATTATCGCTACTTCATAGACTTTCAGTTGGATTTGTCATATTTGAGTATCTGCCTAGACGAATGACAACGAGAATTAACTTTTTTGCTGAAAGGCGATAAATTTATTATTATTTCGAGCTAGAGAAATGACAGTAGTCTGAACGATAGAATAAAGAAAAGAAAACCGAATATAGGCGAGGTGACCACCCATATTTTCTTCAACTTGTATTGCACATCGTTTATTGCAAGCTTTAACAACACATTGCAAAATACGTGATGCGAGTGCTATAAAATCGTATTTTTTTCTCTTACAACCTGTAATCGAGATGATGGCACTTTGCAAATGAGCGGCACACGCTTTCAAGGAAGCAACATTTCGGTACAAACATACTCGTTGCCAAGATCCTCCCCTCAAAGGCCGCCTTCTTCGACTAGGTTGATTCTCACGCTAAAACAAAGCAAGTTCTCTCAATATATGGGGTGTAGCTAGCGTTTTTAGCTCCGCCTTTAGACCCGCCCACAGTGGAGTAGTGCGCATGCGTGATCATAGGTCTCTAAGGAGTCGAAGGATGGCCTGTGATCCTAACCATGATCAGGGCGTGCTGAAGTGCTGACTGCCTTTCTCAGACTTCGGTGCAACGTCGTGCATGTCTGCTCAGTTACCAGTTCGTGCGAAACCCAGGACAGAACTATCTTTGGTGAAGGCTAATACTGACAGAAGTGAACTAAAATTCGAAAATAGGAGTTTAAAAATGTCTAACGGTTAATGTTTCTAAATTAATTTGATAGTGTCTGATATTTAATGTTTCTGGCGAGTGAAGTGACTACACGTATTGCGAAACAATTCTTAAAAAAGTTTAGTGTTTACATAAAAGTTCCTACGACATATTCTGTCACTGGGAGTCTTAACGAAACGATCTAAGAACGCCGGCTGACAAGCAAAGCGTGCTAAAGAAACAATCAAACCAAAGCTAGAAGAATATGATGATGAATTTTGAAGGACGCGTTCCCGGTGTACAAGAAGATGGTGGACATTGTCAAAATGCGAGTGAGTTTTTTCTTTCGTTACTACGAGGTTCACTATATATAAATGCCGAGTCTGAAGTATCCTTGCCCAAAGAACTTGAGAAGCCTCGCTAATTTGCCTTTCTTTAAGTGGTTTAGTTTTCGTCAGTGTAATCCTAGCCCTCGAAGAAACATCGTCGGGCCTTCATGTGTCATCGTTTCGAAAGCTTAGTCTTGTGGAGGTGACGGTTTCTTCATTCATCAAACTGGCGCGGCAATCGGCCCTAAAAGCAAAACATTATTCTTTAGCGATAGTGTACTTATTTAGTTATGAAGTCACAGTAATGAAGCCATAAAAGGTAGCTCAAGCGCAGACTTGTCACACGTGACAAGTCAACTCCGCTAATATGTCATACAAAAAAATTTAAGTTCGTCTGGGTGTATCGAATTAATATTCTATCGGTTACCGAACCTAGGAGTAGGGAGAAAGAGGGGTTTTAGCAGGTTTGTAAGCCCACACTAGTTACTGAATGGTTATAGTGACGTGCTAGTGTGATCAGTATTACCCAAAACCCCCATAAAAACAAAAGTGAAGGTTCTGCATCTTGTGTGGTTAACGCGGGTGAATGCGCCTTTCCCTAACGACGGATTCTTATCAGTACCTAGTGTTTTCCTTCAGCTGCATGTACCATCATAGGTGTATTGCTGTTGCTATTGTCATTGTAGGCTATATTGCTGGCGCATGAATTAAGAAATATTTAAGCACTTTATACCTGCAAGAAATAAGTTGAGCACGGCTATCATCTAACATAAATGATAGGTACCAAATGACATCTAACAAAAGCAAAGGATATCTCAAGAGTTGGCCAATCGGAACTATTTAGAAGAATTACCGGTATAAAAATAATGTAAGTGGCGGTGTGCATTAAGCAATTAACGAGGTATGCGTGTTCAAAGGTGCTTTGAACTAGAATTAATCGAATTATTATGATGGTGGCCTTTTATAGATTGCAGTGAAGAAATCGACAGTACTTGAAGCAGAGACTCGAAGGAACCTTAGGGACCGAGTTTCCATGTGTAGTAAAATATTCATATTTTATAGAAACTTTATAAAGCTTAAAGTACAAAACCATTGCAACCAAAATTCATCACAAGTAAGAGTAAACATCCGTCATGAAAACAATCGTGAAAACGCCTACTCATGTACGTCGCTCTGAACACGTGTCTTATCTTCCCATGTGAGATAGTTTCAGTTCACTTTTACGTTCCAGTTATTGCCTTGACAACACTTTGTATGGATAACAAATCCAAACTTAATAATTTGAAAGGAAAAGTAGAAACAATTTTTACAAAATATGCGTTTAATTGAGAATCTCTGTTGTAATGCACTGTCTCTCATTGCATACTTAATTTCGGTTTTTCGGTTTTCATTTACCTTTCCTGGATAGAATTGGGAGACAAAGGGCAACCCTTATAAGTTGAGATGCGGCCTAATAAGCCTATCGAGTGGGACGCTTTGCTTTTGTCTCTAAGATACGTTGAGGGAATACAATTGAATAAATATCCAGTTATATACACAGGTCGTATATATATATATATATATAGGTCGTTTGCGTTTATGAATAGGCAAGTTGGGTAAATATTAAATGCCATTATAATTGTAAGGAAGTGAACAAAAAGTGCAGAGAAGACATAAGAGATAGTAAATGCATACTCATTTATTACCCTGCAAACATATACAGACTGTGATCATTATGAAATTAAATTTCAGTTAATGAAAAATCCATCTTATCATGACCCCGTGGTGAGATAAGAGGTGCAGAACCTGCTAAACTGTTTGGGTACCCTCTACACTGAACCGCTTCTCGCATTTCCAACTATATTCTACATTTCAGTCAAACATACCAGGGCATCTATATTCAAACGAACAACTACAAAAGAAGAAGGGGTTTACTTATGTTCTTTAGGTAACCGACTAATATAACTAATAAATTGGAGAATCAAAATAATGTTTCAATTAAAATGTATTTTGCGTGGTTCAAAGCTCGTGTTTCCAAATACCGAGCTGGTTGGTAAATGAGAATCTTTAAAATCGTTCTTATCTTAAAAAGATTAACACTATTGTTATACGTTTTTATTCTTACGCCACTTTATAGCTTATGTAATCATTCAGTTTTCCAATCACTGGTTTTACACAGGTATGATGCTACCCTTTAGCCCATCGTTTGACTACCGGTCCATTTCTAGCCAGTTCTTTACACCCGCTAAAGATGAAACAGCCATAATCATGGCAGACACGGATTCTGCCTGCCAGTATGACAACCACGTTAAGAGACCAATGAATGCGTTTATGGTAAGTCGACCGATGCTATTACAGAATCTATTGTGCCACTCGTTGTTTTCACTGATTAATCACACATACAAAAAAAACATGTAAACGAACACGCAGTTATTGACGCCGCAGAAGATATTATATTCAACCAAAGTACTTTTTGACTAAGCTCATGCAGTACTAAAGAAACGTTAAACAGCTGCACGTGGGACCTCTTCCCCTTAGCTTCGTAGGCCACGATCTTAGACTAACATTAATTCAAGAAGTACGGTGTTATATGTACTTACGGTTTCGCACAACAGTAGTTACCTAACTTATAAGTTCTGGATATTTATTCATTTATCCTATTTTTGCGATATTCATTCGCATTATTCATAAGAGTAGTCCGAAGTTAAAACTTTGGTCTATATCGGTAATTATGGAATATTACAACATGGGTGAAGCGCACTTGAGTAGAGACTACCGAAACCTCTAAAGAGTCCAAAACTTATACCTTTGTAAGACGCGTGTTAAAGTATCATAACAGCTTAAAATAGAATTAATCCATAGTATGGTTGTTTATTGGTGAATAAACAATGGGCATCTTTCTTCAAGCACAAATGATAGTTTCAGCATCAATATTTAGTGTCACTAAATGGCTTCTGCAAAAGTCAAACAGATGCAACACGACATTTTTGTATTTCAGGATAACTTCAACTGATCTAAACGGTGAGCTGACATGAATAGCAGCCAAAAATATGTTATCATGTGGATTCGTTCATTTTGCCGCTGTCGCTTAAAGATGTGTTCTTCTAGTCCGCTTCTATATTTATCTCAGTAGCGTGTTTAGTTATTCGTGACATACCAAAATTATAAAATGTGTCTAAATTAGTATTCAGGATAGTAAACATTTACTGTATATTGAAATAAACTGAATGTGACTACAAAAGCTTATGGCTGCATCGCGATTCTTTTTATACTTTTACTGTCGTGATCTCTATTTATCATGGCAATGATAAAAATAAAATATTTACTATTCTAATGAGCTTACGGAGAATATGCCGTTATATCCTATTTGCCAGTATAATATATTATAGATTTCTCATCTTGCCATCCAGACATTATAATAAGGCATTAGAAAGCTACCTTATCTATTAAATTAATAGTATTGATGATATTTTTGCTTTTGTGTAGGTGTGGTCACGTGCACAGCGTCGTAAAATAGCGCTTGAAAATCCAAAAATGCATAACTCAGAGATTTCGAAAAGACTAGGTACTGAATGGAAGCGCCTTACCGAAGCATCTAAACGACCCTTTATTGAAGAAGCCAAAAGACTTCGAGCCCAACACATGAAGGAGCATCCCGATTACAAGTACAAACCACGACGAAAACCGAAACCTGCTAGCTCAGCAACCCCAGCCGTCACGGACCGTGTTTGTATAACTAAGAAAGAAATTCCACAACTTCCTATGCCACACTTCTACGAATACTTAGCATGCCCTAGAGATGACGACAAGAGACCTGCCACAGCGTCTGTTGCCCATCAGCATCCTTTTTTGGGTAGATTAGGTCCTCCAAATGCCACAAGTGATCACCGGTTAGTACTGTTTTTTCAGAAATAAGATGTTGGTTCGTATGCATTTAGTTGACATAATTATTTTGCTCAGGGAAAATTAAGGAGTGCTGCTCGTCCCAAGTAAATGCGTGCATTGGGCCCTCGATGAATAGCTTCGATTTCGACAATTCGGCTTAAAATAGAACAGTTTGCTGCAATACTGTGTAATTTGAGCTTTGCGTTTTTGAAAGTGGTGTGCTTGCATACTAGCTAGTTATTGGCTGTATTAGCCATTGCATTAAAAGCAACGCGGAGTGGAACTAAGTTAAATACTAACTAGGGATTTATTACAGTGAATGTAGACTGTTTACTATGGACGGTTTACTAACCATTACAACATTGTTAGGGTCCCTTCTCCAAGAGATAGTCGTTCTGAGGGCGACCAAAGCGACTTCCTTGGTACTCCTATATCAAGCTGTTCCGCAAGTCCGTATGGTGGCGCGACACTATATACATCGCCGTGGGGAATGCAATCTTTAGGGCCTCATTCACCTCACTCATCCTGCCACTGCAACTCGCCGCTTTGCAAAACCCAACACCATTCAGTGAACAATCCGACAAGTGCGGGTCACCATCAAACACAACAACCACCCCAACAACACTCAAATTCATCATCAACTGAACAGATAGTCGCAGCACAACTATTACAGGTATGTGCCATATTGGATCGCTATGTTTCCTGGTAATTCAAAACAAAAAAAAATAAAAAAAATCAGACTTTATTTACGCCGAAAATAATTAGTAAAAACTGCAGCATAAAATGTAACTAGAAAAGCGTATTACAAAAACTGGAAGATGACGGCTGCTGTAAATGCAATCTTAGACGCAAATGTGGTGTGAAATGGGGCAAAACAAAGAGTGCACACCGTGGACGGGCAATGCCAAACAAAAAGGCTTGTTAACAAAGGCGAATTTCGAATTTTCCTCCGTATAAGTTTCCTAATTTTGGCTCAACTTCTCTTAATATAGGGCCTATATTCATCTGCGCTTCATCGAGCCGCACTAGCAGCAGCCTCAGTGGCGTCAGCGCCGCTTCCGCCACTTTTACCCACTCTGAACGGTCTGAGTGGTCTCGGAAGTCTGAACGGATTAAATACGCTTAACGGTCTCGGTGGGACTCCATTGGGACTATCATTTAACCCGCTCTTGCTCAACCTTCATGCTCAACCGCTAAGCATTGGCGCTGCAGCCTCAAACGGAGGAGTGGTTGGTGGAAGTTCATTAGCAACGGGGACGCTTTTAGGATGCGTGGATATAATGAAAAACGAAGTCCCGGGAATCGATTGCTCCGTGGGAAGGGAGTCACCCTCGGTAGTAATACAACGCTCCGCAAGCAACAATGATGATGACCATAATGGACAATCGCAACTATTCAACAATAACAAAGACATAATTGATAATATCGGCGATGACGATGGACTGCCCTCAACGACAACAGTCGAGGTGAGGGAGCATTTCTCTGTAACAATTATGTATATGTGCTTGTACCGATGTGCCTTGAGTGTGATGATCTTCACTGTGAATTCTACGGAACTATGCGCTAGTTTGATGAATCAACGGATGCCTTTGCAATTTTTTACCTCAAGTGAATGCTCAAACTTACTATCTTGGCGATTGATAATTTGGTACGCCGATTACTGCGGGCACGCTCTGCAGTGCTCCTTTACTACACGTTACGAATTAAACCTTTGATAAAGGGAATTTTTTTTCTTTTTTATCTTCAGTATGTGTAGTTTAGTAGTTTTAGGAACGCACCGAACGTTTGTTTGGTACATTTCGCTGCTTGTTCTTGTAGCCTCTTAGGACTTAAATGAAAAAATGCACCTCGCAGGGTCCAGTCAATGCTCTTGTTGTGACTAAGAATGATCTTTCTACACTTATTCTTCATTTCCGGCGTTTCTAGGCTCGACAACGATTGGAGAACGATTCCTCAAACATTGTTTAACTTCTTATCACCTCTCTCTCTATTGTGTTGCCCTCACTAGAAGCTCTTTGTGAAATAGCATTTAATTCGACAGCACGTTCAGTGGCAAATTGAGGAAGCAGGAGCCGTCATTAAAGTAACAATATCTGAATGGCTCTGAAAGAGTATGGTTGTTCTTTGTACCTTTGTTGTGAATGGTGTTTTTGGCGTCTGATGATCGCCGGGAATCAAGCAACAGTCGGTAATATCCACGACTCAGCAACAGGCAGGATGTACAACAGTGTAATAGTTTTGCTAAAGCAATGAAGCTAGTGGCCTCAGGAGACGCCGATGGTGCTATGCGTGTATGTGCGCGTGTATGTATGTGTGCGCTTGTGCCGGTAAAGCCAGGCAAGTTGGGGCGGAGGACACAAGGAGACGAGCCGACCCTTTGTAGCATTCTTTGCCGCTTGTGTTTGGACTCCTCTTCACTATAGTACTAAATTCTCAATTGAAAATCCACTCGAAAAAGGTGAAAAAGAAGTAAGACGGAAAGAGTGTGTAGAATAGAGAAGCGTGAGGGAAAAGGTAGAAGAATGAGCCTGCTACAGTACGACTACTGCCGCTGAGTAAGAAAAGAATAAGAGGAAGAAAAAAGGGCAGGACAAGATGCAGGAGAACAGGGTACAGACAGACTAAGGCTTCTGTCGCTAGTGCTGTTGTCGGTGCTTCTGATATCGACGCTGTATCCTTGAAGAAGAAAAAGGGAGTAGGGTAACAGTAGTCGAATGAGCGTTGAAAAACGGTTGACTCACCTCAGAGTTCCCTGTAAACCCTCACCCATCCCTCCTATCGGGATTCTCAATCCGTGGTAAGCGCTGACTTAATACAACCACCAGAAAGCCGGAATGAGTTCTCTTGAGGAAAGGTTTCTTGCCTCCCAGCCGATGTCTCCTTGTCTGCTTAAGAATAGTCTGGACTCACTCAGACTCTCTGGCCTTCCAAAGAATTTCTTCTTCTTTAGGTTGACGGACGTATTGTAACTATAATACCTTCGTTGTGTGCCGGCGTATCCACAACGAGTTGTGTCACTCCTTTGGGCTACCACAGAGCCACCCATGCAAGCATGTAAACTGTGCAATACAGAGAATAGGATGGGTACAATAAAACACAAGGAATAGCATGCAACCACGATACATGAGTGGCCATGCTAACTGTATTTAGAGTTAGTCTTCGAAAGCTTCAAAACAAATCTTCTGGAATGAGGATTTATGGACATCTCTGAGCGTATTCTCGCGTATCGTTTGTATGTCGCGTATTCTCTAAGCATATTGTTTCTTTTAAGGTTAATCTAGATTCGTGGCGATTTAGCCTTTTTATACAGATATCGCTAGGAATGTTTTTGTACGTACTGCTATTGTGAATGTTGATATAATTCGAAATGGTAACGAACTAATAGCACTTCGTAGTAGAACGGTTTCGCTTAATTTTTAAAGTTTGAAACACTAATTACTGTAAGATATTGCTCATTGCATCCAGATTAAATCCAGTTCTAAAAAAATCCCAAAGAGTAAACAGAGATTAAAACTTTTTTTGGTTGTGTGTAAAACGCAAGCGTTATTATAAGCTCGCTTAACGTTGTAAGTAGAGATTCAGTTTTTTAGTAATTGGATTTAAGTTAACAGATTAAAAAAAAACTTAAATATTCAAAGGAAGTTTGTTAATACCAATAATAAATCAGTGTCTATAACGGTTAATATAAAATGTATAAAACATACTCTGTTCACTATGGCTGATTTTCAGGTGTAAATCTTGATTTAATTTGATTTGTTGGTTCCGCATGTATCGGTTAACTGGAGAGTCTCCGACGTTCGAGGGTTTAATCGAAGCAGCGTAGTCAACGCTGAAGAGAAGGAAATGACCGATCGGAATCTACCTGTGCATCCAATGATTATTGATACTATTACTAGTATCGCAATTATATATTAAAATTATTAATGCAAACAAATAAAAATAGAAATGCTGCTTAGTAGCACATTCCATGTTTCGAATCCCTTCTAGGATATATCTGGTTTAATAGAAGTGTAGTTTAGCTAATTCATTTGCATCCTCTGTAGGCCCCTTCCTTTGTACTAAACCAAGTTGAGAAAGCCTACTGTGAACATATAGGATCGGGTGTTTGGCACCCAACACCCAATAGAAGTTAAAAAAATTAGAAGTATTCAATAGAAATTCGTAAATAATGTGACGAAACGGTTTTAAAAAGCTTATTGCGCAGTCCGAAAGCTTAGAACGAGAAGCACATATGATTAAACATCTTTATCAATTTGGATACGTCGGTTAAATATATATATACACAAATATATATATATATATCTATATACACGACAAGTAACACCGACAAAGATCATGGGGTTCCCGTTTTTAATTTTAAATAGCGTTTTGCACGTTATTGAACGTTTTAGCTTCATTATTTTCACGGATCTAGGAAAAAGCTGTTATTGTAGACGCGTAAGCGTGATCTAACTCTTGTGTACATGAGGCAGTATTGGTATTGGCGCGGGGTGGGGATCCCTATAAAGGAATGCCTCATTTTTCATTCTCGTTGTGAGCACTACTACTGTGTGATTCCAACTGTTCAATCTATGAGCCATTCATGCATAACATAGGTACATCGAAGGCGACTTACTACCTCTGATGCTTATTTAACTAGATTTAGCCGGTTGATGGCCAGGTATGCGTAATGCTCGAGTTACCGCACCGAACATCCAGACTGGACTGCCGCAGTAGGAGCAACGGTTGCAGTTCTGGGCTTCGTTTCTCAAACCTTTCAACGTCCTATGCCTTCGAAGCGGCAGGACGGGACGGACGAGGTCTTTCATAAAAGCAACGGGACCACCACCGCTACCACCAACATCCAGCATAGGAAAAACGAACAGAAAAGCCAAACTGGAGGAGCTAGCTGCGGGTTTATATTTAAAATTCAAAGTAGCTTATCTTATCTTATCAGAGCAAACGGACGGTTGAGCGCCGGCTCATATTGTTGTTGCTGTATGGATTGTGGTTTCGTCTGCCAGGCGCTATAGAAACGGAGCGATGCTACCGTGCTATTCTCGAGTATGGTTCTCCTTGCCCTTCCAGCTATATGCTTGTATGAGTGTGCGTACGTGTGTGTTTGTATGCATGAATCTGATCCTGCTTCTCGCGGCGTCAAAGTGAATTGAATGGAAGAGAAGTACCGGCTTCGTGAAGTCATATGGGATCGCTGTCATATGGAATGCGTTGTTGACTGACTGAAGGAGAACTCCGGTATAGAACTACTGTCCTTGCTCAGGTGCAAGATCCCGTCGTACTTCGGCGTTGGCAGGCACATTCAATTCCGGTGGTGACAATGACAAGTGGTAGAACCGTGTGAGTTAGACAATAATTAAAATATGGCTTTATTGACTCTATTGAAAAGATGTTCAATAAGTCTCATAGCCATAGCATTTTAGCTTTTTCGCGTTTAATAGGCCCATTATAAAGACTAGTACAAAACGCAAATCGATGTTTTAACTTCCTTAATAAGTGTTTTTAAAGACACGAAATTGCATGGATGCAATCAAAGTGCCTTAAGAGACAAAGATCTTTTTCAGCAGGGGTATACAGTCACAAACTCCACTATTGATTTGAGAACACGATCAGGACTGAACCGCTTCGTTGACCGCGGGAGGACCCCTCACTTTCATTCGCAATACACTGGGTGACGGCCATACGTGTCTCCTCCGCTCGCAAGGCGCGCGCCCAAACGCGCTCAGCCGCCGAACTCGACCTTCTCTAACCTAAGACTATGTAAAATCCAGTTGAGTCGTTGCTTCTCGTTCTCTCACCACTTCTCATATTTCTCGACTAAGACTGACATTGTGTTGGCGTTTAAGCCAAACGTTAATACGATTCTCCCAACTAATCTAATTTGTACAATATTTTCGTTTCCTTGTATACGTATTTCAATTAAGCATCGCAGTTGAGGTAGGTACAAACATTTCGAACTTTGCAGGCAAAATTAAATTGCGCAAATAAACAAAACCTTTATTATATACCTAGACTTACAATTTACAATAATATCTATGCACACTTAATGTAAGAGGCGCTTGCAATACAAGGAAATGTATACGTTTTTATGCGCCTCTGATATGAAATAGACTATAACAGAATGGTAAGGAAATGCGTAGACGCATAATGTGTAGAACGCGCGTGATCTATGTAGCTACAAGTTTGAGAATCTCTTTAAAAAATTTAGTGGAAAGTCATTGAGAAACGGCGCAGGATATACTATGAACTATGTAGGGTAGAGGAAGGCAAGAAATTGTCCACTGACATTTCCACTTTTGGATTTCTTCAAAAGCTGTTTCTACGGTTGATTAAAGGGCTCGATAGATTAGACAAGTTCACCTGTTGAGTCAACGAATGTCGCGCAATTGTAGTGAATAGCTCAATAGTCGTGTGTGACTCGTCTCTATGTGACTGGTAGGTGGTATCACTGTGCCTGCCGGGTAACAAAAAGAGAAGGGCGCTTTGCGGGAAGACGGTACGAATACAAATAGAAGAATGAAGAATGTTCAAGGAGGATAAGACTAAGACTAGGATAGTAGAATTGTACAGTAGTGAGCAGAATTGGGTCGTAGCTCAATTGAAAAAGAAGGAAAAAGAAGACTCGGTAGCTCCCGTAGAAATAGCTCAGTGGTAGCAAACAGAATACAGCAGTACTATCAACATCATCCCCTGTACAGGAAGGTAGCAGCAATGCGGTAAATAGAATTCCACTAAAGCGTCAATAAATTAAAAAAGAAAAAACATACCCAAAAATAATTATGGGCAAGACACTTGGCTCTCTTTTTATTTCGAAACTGAAAAAAATTTTGCGATTTTCGACTGAAATATAACAAGCTCAAGTTAAATTTTCCAAGAATATTGATCTTATTATCATATGCCCTGTAGCATATTACATCGCTTTGTCGGATCCGTAGATAAAAGCGATGGATCTCTTCGCGATAAAGCTTTTAAAATTTATTAATCAGTACCTAAATTTTCGAGAAGGACCTAGACATATTTTTGTGTGAGTATTCATGCGTGTGTGTGCGCGCTCCCCCTATAAAGCTTTCTTTTCCCAGAGTTTGATGTTACGAACGACTAGGTTGCGAGAAAGGCCAAGGAAAATTTGACTGAGAAAATTTGTAAGTCAAAGAGCCAACTCAAATTAGTGACTTCGAACCTTTAACAGTTATTTGGGTTTCGAGAAGCAGGGTGGTTTTGTGTTGACTATCTACCTAGCTATGCCTATCTTCGACTTGGTATTGCTGGAAGGATTTGCTTGGCATAGCAAAAGGGGGTGAAACGTAGGGGTCGATAGGCTCAGTAGTCGACTTGACCAGACCCTTTTCTTCCTTCTGCGGAGTGAGCGGTAGTGGAAGCAAACAGCAATATCCTTACGATCATCACCCACCAAGAGCCACCAGAAGTAACAGTCGCAACACCCGACGAGCAGACGACAACGACAACAGCAACGGTGAGAAGGAGAACAGGTCACATGATCACACTTCCTGCAGCCTTGTAAGTTGGCTCCCTCCTCTTGCTTCCTGCTTTCTCCAAACGAGCAGCAACTTCATCTTAAGCTCCTAACATCTCTTCGTTCGCTTTCTCTTCTGATTCCTGAGCCTGCCCTCCTTGAGGAACCTTCTCAGCGCTATTTTCTTCTCTCTCTTTTTCTCTCTCTCCCTCTCCTATGGCCCGCGGCAGCTAAAGAGGCAAAAAGCATAACTCATTTCGTTTCGATCCCCTTTCCATTCCGACCGTACGAACCTCTCGCATCTATCTCCCTTTTGCCATGTCTTCTCCCTTTTCGACAGCTCACACCGACACTTACTCAATCTGGCTTTATCGTACCTATGTGGTGGCGATGATTAATGCTCGCTACAACAATAGATAAGTATGCAGCCAGAACAACAAACATACAGATTACTAATATAACTTTCAACGATGGAATCGAAGTGCCGGCAATATTTACTCAAACAATTCATAACAAATAAATCAACAGTACTCCATTGGGATGACCTAAACAGTCGTAGTTTTATAATTAATGATCATATACAAATATGTAGCGCAAAAAAACTTTAAGATTATAACTTTTACACTATGTGGTATGTCAAATCAGGAATATGATTAACGTGCGCAGAGAGTAGCCTGGAAGGCTCATCGATAAATTACTGAAAAGTACAAAAAGGGAACTGACGAAAAAAAGGTGGACGGTACAAACCTCAGCGAGTTCTGGGATCTACTGGGAGACAGGGTATAGTAGCTGGAGGACGATCAGAAGAGGTGACCGCGCGCGGTGAAAGTAGAGCTGGCAAATAGTCGCATGCTCAATTTGCCAATAAACTCATTCATATGCATGCCTGCTCGTTGCCCCTCTTCTTTTTTCTCGTATGAGCTTCCGTTAGAGGTGACAACACATGAAGACACCTTGCCATACCTATACACTGATGTTCGCTAATACAACCTTGACATGCCAGCTTGAACCTGCCCCATCGAGTGATGTTTGAGACTCACAACTCATATTTCCTTTTGGCCCGATTCTGCCTTCACCTCTACTGGTTGACCAAAGTTGGGAAAAGTAAGGGAGGAATGGTGGAGGTTGCGTGGCAGGGGTAGGGTGGGTGATCCCATCTCAGGATGAGTACCGAACGCCGATGGTACCTGCCCCAGGCTAGTCAAGGAAGCCACTGATTGTGGTAATGGCTGTAATGGTAGCTGTGGTGGAGGTGTAACCAACCGGAAAGCACTGGAACAGGCGTCGGTTGTGACAACGAGCGCTCACAACGACCCAGGGAGAAGCAGAGTGAAGAGTACAGAGCAGAAGATGGGCGGATGGGAGTGGAAAGTTGGGTTGGACGGTAAAGAAGATTTGATTCGTGTGGTTTGACGAAGGCAACGGCTATAGAAAATTGAGCGGGTCGAGGAAGAAAGCAAGAAAAAAGAAACCTAGCTGAGATACAGTTTATATGCTTCGGCTTCAGTCCGCCGTGGGCGCGAGCACCTATTAGAAATATACGGCGATTAGCAGGAACCCAACATGAAAGATATAACACGGTATGTGTTCGTAACGAATAAGACCTTTGATCCCTCGATGTAAACGGTAAATGCAAACGGCTTAAAAACGTGGAATATCAACATAAACCGAAGCCCTGATTGCATACTTGTTTATCCTCTTTCTTCAAATTCTGTCGGGGGAAGTATAGCCAAACCTTAAGGGATGCGGTGCGTTGAGGCTTTACGACTTGTAAAACTAAGGAAGAGCATGCGCGCTTCGCCATTTTTCCGGGAATAATGCATGATATTCATACACTTTGTATATAATATGCATGAGATTGCCCAAAAAAACTGATCAATAAAAAATTAAAGGGTATTACAAGCGTTACATTATTGATTTTTAAAAATATATTATAGTTAGAGTTTATGTCAGTACAAGTTATATCAGTACAGAGTATATTTACAAGTAACCTCTTCTCATGAGTAAAATTTGCTAGCAGCTTCTCAAAAAGTAGTTTTTTCTCAATGAAGTTTGCCAACGTTTTATAGAGAGACCATGCACGTTCCAGCTGGAGCCTTATTTCTCTTTTTACAATGAGCTTTTCGCTACTCGGGCAAGGCACCACCAAAACTCACTGACCTTGAACTACTTAGTATTGCCCTCGTCCAATGCGAAAGTTAGCAAAACTGAATTGTACCGTGATCTATGTATGTGTTAGTTAAATTCAGTGAACCAGCGGTGAGCTTGGTAACATAATATCTTTACGGGAAAAATACGAATTTGACTGCAGTTGCAAACTGAAAGCTTATATATGAAGACAGCCGTGATTCGAAATTATATTTAAACGCGATAGGTGTTTACACATTATGAATTTTATAAGATTATTAACCAAATTTCATATTTAGGTTAAGTGTGTGAAAAAATGAAGTCAGCTGACCTAATATTATGTAGGTGGGTTGGTTTAAAAAGGGAAATTAATAGCGAGTAATAGCGATTGTATATTCTACCCTGGGTAAATTGTAAACCTCTTTCTCATTTTTCATGAAATATTCCATCCTTGCTGTACAAAGCAGCAATGACGGCATGTCACCACCTTTCAAAGCCAATTCCCACGACGCAAAGCTCGTATGTATTATCACATTTGGCTACGATTCGCTCCACCGCTGACACTACAGATTCAGCCACCCTCAATTCCCGTATATAGAAGCATCAAGACCCCGACATGAAGACAGATAACAAACAGCAATATATGAGTGAAGATAAGCAACTCAAGTTGATTACGTCAAGGCAATGCCAGGCGTGAAAGCAGCGATGGAAGATATAAGGAATGCATTGTGATCTTTCTCATTTTCAATCGCAAGTAGCTCAATGAAACGCTTTCCCATGACTTACTGAATTGTCGGAAATGTTAAGTTGCGCGAGATAATGGAATTCGCACAATCAGTTAGTCTCTATATTCACATTTGAATTCTTTCATATCAATGTAGGCTTTTCTGTTAACTTCCTTAATTCCTCGCTAATACCTCAGTTCACCAACGAAGCTAAGAAAATATCAATTTACTATTTACTGAAGCACATTCATTTATTGGCCTTTAGTTAGCCTTTCCCTTATGTTCTTTTTGCGTTTGTTCGTCGTTTCTTTGTCTCATCGTGTCTGTGGATAGAGGATGTTTGGCGACATTGCTATCCGCAGAGCAAAAAAGGAGATTTGAGGGCCGCCGGTGTTTTTCTAGCCTGAGCCAAATTTCCTCGGTATATGATCGGCTCTGTGGGAAAGAAATCCTTTGAGGATTGTAAATCAAATTATTCTTTTTGACGGACGGAGCCACCCGGTGAGAGCAAAAAGCCCGCTCCTAGACCACGGATGAGCATGAATCCCAATCAGAAGTTGGGAGTCAGGTAGATTTTTTGCGCTATTTTGACAGTTGTGCAAAAATATCAATCATCATTGAGACCTCAATTTCACTTGCCCCATCCACAACCCACTCTCGTGGTTCTCTTTACGTAGGCCTATCTCAATCTCAACGTATGCGACGAATCGGGGCCGTCTCTTAGAACACCTTCCTTCGGAAGACGTGAGGTGGTAGGCGTGTCGTGGGCGGAGAAGCCCTCGAGACGACGCGTTCCACACAAAAAGGAACGATTGATGTTGTTGTTCCGCACACTCATACCCTTTTTCTCTCTCCCTCGGAGTAGAGATGGTCGTTTTCGTCGGTGATGACGACGTCAGAATACAGCCCGCAATAGCAGTGAGTGAAGGGCAGAGGATGTTATTCTTGAGTCCCTATTGATTTGCCGGTCGGAAAACTTCGTCAGGTTGATTATCTACTGGGTGTTTGATGAAATGAACAAGAACGGTAAAGAAAAACGGATCGATGAATAGGAGACTTGTGAAAGAAAAAGAACATTTCAAAAAGGCTTTTGCCGAAGGGCAATCTTGGCGCTGCTGGATATAGTCGACCCGGTGTGAATTAAACATTAGAGTGAAAATTTGCGCTAATAATGACCGATTACCAGCTGGAAAATATAGTTTATTTGAGGTTAAAAGGATGAGTACTATTTATTTGGGCAACTATTTATTCATCAATATATAAATAGTTAGCCAACATGGGAAAAATATATTATTAGGGCTTAATAGTGAAGTAGGCCAGCTGGGGTTTTAGGGATGGCCCATTCTTAACACTTACTGAGCAGGAATTGGTGGTAACGCCTTTTATATCGTTGCTTATAAATTGTTTGGACGACAAAGACCTAAAGAGAAAAATAATCTTGTTCATGTTATGCAAGAAATATCATTCCCTAAGTTTATAGGATAATAACGACATATATTTAGAAAACGCTTACGTTATACAGCAAACATAAACGCTTTGATATATTTGTAGCTATGTTTTTTGTTGTGCTGTAGAACAACGTCGCTGCAGGACCAGTAATCATATGAAAAAGTCGTCACCGCATTAACGTGGAAAATACGTGTAGCTATGGAAATTGGAGCAATACGAGCGCTCTGGTGACACTTCATTGCATAACAAAGTGATTTATGTTACTCAAAACACGACACAAGTTCCGTGACCTAACTTTGAGTATTCATGGCTTTACGGAGATGTTCTGAAGCTCACTCCGTATTCCTTCTGGTATCGTTTTTAAGGGTTTTGTGAAAACGGTGCTTACCAATGTAGAAAAACCGTTTTAAACCTGATATAAAGGTCTCAACGATGAATGATATCTTTGCACAAATATTCCTAGAGTACAATAAAATGTTTCGCCTCCCAGCTTTTGCCTGGGATTCTCGCGAATACTTGCTGTACAATGCTTGCCGTTAAGGTTGGATTCCTTCACTTATGGAAATCTACAGTTTCAGGTTAAGTGATTTTAGTGTCTAAAGAATAGGCAATGATTTACAGCCACCAAGGCGTTTTAACAGCTTTTGAACTTTGCCCAATGACTACACAGAATTAGCAAGGATCATTAGAATTACACTAGCAGGAAGAACTGTTCGTTTATGAGTCAAATGTAATAATTGTAACGTTTGATGCGGTAAACACTTAGGATTAATTCTTGAAGCTGCTTTTAAAACAATCGTTGCATGGTTTATACTGATTGTAGGTACCCGTATTGAATTGCGATCATATAAAAAGATCTTTTTTGGCAATGTTTTTACTCTAGCGCGGTATTTTTGCTTGGCCGATTTTGATCCAAACACTGTCTTTAAAATTCTCGTAAAACAAAATTTCGTACTGTATGGAAAGAAAACATATTGGTTTCTAATCGTTTGAGAAATTTGTTTATTTTCTCAGTTTTATTTCCCATTTTTATTTTAGACGAAAAAATGAAACTGAATTCGAATAATTACTTTGGTGACATTGAGAAGAAGAACGACAACGCTTGTTTATAAAAACGAGCCAAATAGAGCCACCCTCTCAAGTGACAGCATTACTGTTGCCCGTGTGTTTATGACACTACAATTGTTTTCACACATGCGCAACAGAATGCGTCCTGAAGCAGAGGCGGTGAAAGTAGTAGTCAAACAAGAGGGCGAAGTGACAGCACGAAGAGCTGTAATGGTCTCTCCTATAGAGCTTGGCGTGTGGTATCAGCCCACTCTCTGCGAGATTTTGCTCCATCCACGTATCAATCAATCGCTGTGGCGACAGACACATAATAATACGAAAGAAGGATCGATGCATGTTCGACATAGTCAGAACTAGCGCGAAAGGAAAAGCGTGAGAGCTGTATATGTTTACCGGACAACGGGTAGCTTGTGCTCTTGTTGTGCTAGCCTAATAGCATCAAACATCTTATTTGACTGCAAAGAACAGACCATGGCAGTATCAAGACGATTCGTTAAAAAATAGGTCGCTGGATACACAGCCTTCAGAATCTGCATTGAGAAGGAGAAGACGAGAGGTAAAAAGCGAATAAAAATATACGAGATAAGGGGTATAAGGAATATGTGAAATGTATCTTGTACAATTTGCATTTTTCAAAAGCTAAGAGGAAATGGGAGTAACGTAAAGTTGACCAAGGTATGGCTAATATGTTTGTGTACATGAAAATACTATTATCGTTCCTATCAGATGGACCATGTAATTGTAGTTGATAGACGACCAAATCAACTATGGCTTGCAAACATATAAGACATGTTTGGGCTTGCATTGTGTTACATGGAATATAATAAATAACTTCAGTAGATAACTCTCTCTAAATATTAGTTAAAGTAATTTTAGTTAGTAACTTCTACTCTGGATGCCTTGCTGTTATATATCACTTAAATGTTTGGTTATAGTTGGGTTACGTTATATTGGCACTTGTTCAAAGTAAGTTGAAAATTACGGGAAGTATTTTAAAGATGCCAAAGAGCGCACCTCATCATCATCATACATTTCACAGGCGCGCTCCCTTGAAGAGGTGCCCAATGCTCTACAGATTAAGCCAGATTACGCTTCTTGATAACCGTGATATTTAGGATCAGTTTAACTCGTAGGATCAAAATAAACAAATCCTAATATTTTTCCCAAACAAACGCTAATTCAACCCCGCAGTGAAATTCCATCTGTCCTGAAATCTGCCTGTCCGCACCACGGCATTGTACGATTTGGTGTAACCGTAAACTGGTTTGGCTACACGTTGTGTACCGCGCACTTGATTTTCCAACTGTACATTTAGTGGTCTTTTTACGTATAAGAAGGCGTTGCCGTAATTTAATTGAACTTTTACGGAAGAGCCTTCAATACCAATCTAGCTTCTTTAAGCATGTCCAAAGTGCGCAAGGAACAGTTGATCTGCAATGTACGTTTAAATGAAAAGAGGTCACTTTAGGATCAAAATGCATGATTAGGCTTCCGTCTCAGCTGTAGTTCTTCGATGTGCGAGCTTGTTCTATTCCTTAACCTTAGTCAGCCCATAAAAGGAGCCCATTCATTTGTTCATTACGTAGCGCTGCCGGACAACATCTCTTCATTCCATCTACAACAACTACACAAATAAGAATCAGCAAGAGTCAATGCCGTGAGGGGAGCAGGAATAGCGATAAGTATTGTATCTATCTGCTGACTCGTTTTGGCGACGAATGGAATCAGTGTTACACATCTCGCTACAACATATGCGTTCGAGTCATCGTTTGACTAAAAGCCGAACGGTCGACCATCAAATACTTCCATTCGTTGCAACATATGCATCCAAAGCGTGCAATGGATGCATCCAAAGCGAGACGAGTGTTTCTAAAGATCGGCGTGCCACCTATTGTATCCATGTGAGTCGCGCAGTGCTTCCGGCTCGAGTGTTGCCGGCATTCTTCGTGGGCACCAAGCGAAGCCAAGATGTTCACAAGCGTCTCGTCTTACGGAAACACAACACGCTGCCCTAACGCTACTTGCGCCTTTGCCCACTCATATTCCATACGTAGCACGCTACCACGTCCACTGTACGAGTACAGGGCTGTTTGTTGGGTGACTGTTGTCGGGTGGGGGCTAATGGGGAGCAGGGGATTTGCTGGTGCTTTTGGTTGAAGCAAGAATGCATGTCTATGCGTAATGCTCAATAAGGGGCGAGCATGTAGTTGTATCCTGAACAAGCACGTGCTATTTGTTTGTCGTGAATATTGTGTGAACGAACAGACGGATGGTAGGAGCGGCTGCACGAACGGTGGCCGAAGTTATACAAGGGGAGGGAAAGAGAGGAATATGGGGAAAGGCAGAGAAGCGCATTCGCTAATGAATAGCAAATGCCACACAGCGGCCACTGAAGTTGATATTTCCTCTTCCGCTTGCCTTACGATCTTACCGACATTCGAGCAGGGTGATGCAGTTTTATTCACAAAAATAGCATTATATCCGTTCTAGCATGTTCAATTTGCATTGGGTACTGTATCTGTGCTACTATGCGTGTAATAACGTAAGTACAATCCCTGCTGCCACCAATTGACGTACAACGACGCTAGTCTGCACGTTCAGTTTCATCAGCGAAATCAGTATTTTGTATATGAGATCCACTCATTGCTGACGTAGTAGCCACCGTTGCACCCCCGTAGAAACCGATAGCACCGGTCATCAAGTCTAGGAACGCTTGACAAAAGAAAAAAGGGCTGAGTAAATACATACAATAACCTCAAAGGCTTGGTGCGAATCGAGATGCCGCTTGGTGCATCTAGGTACAGCTTGTGACTGTTTTGGCTCTCACCTGCGGCTGCGACTCTCGTGTGATTCGCGTAAAGATGTGGTGTGTGCAACCCCTGTCACATTCAGCTGGTAACTCTCATAACCTTTATGTCGGCGAGTCCTGGAAATGCGATCATTTTATACGATAGGCAAGCCAGGAGGGTATTCGGTTGAAAGTGATAAATCTAACGATCGATCGATAGACAAAGAGCGTAAATTAGGCCTTATGTGCAACTCAATTGTATGTCTATGCACATTATGCAATGTATATAAACTTGTTTCTACTTAGTGTTGTATTCAAAATAATTAAAGGATATGAATGTTGCTTGAATATATATACTTATTCTATTAACTATAGACAAAATTGCGTTATTTCGTGCCTGTCAGAAAAACACAGGTTTATTCCCATAAACTAGTTTATTAACTGTAAAATATATGATACAATATGCATTGTAGGGCCAGTGGTAACGCTATCGTAAGATTTTGCAGTCTGGCTTTCCTACATTTATATGTAAATCCTTCCTTATTACTAGTGTCAATCGATCAGTAAAACACCCTGTTGGTCAAGTTACAGCAAGTTGTGATTCACTAAAATTTCCTGTTGGATGGTTATCGGCCGAGAAAGGGAAAAGTCTTCTTGATAAAGTCGGCGGTCTCAGTGAACGGTATACCCCGCTTCGGATTGTGTGGCGCAATGCGGGGCACCTGAGATTTATCATACAATAATCAGTTTTAGTACATTTAATACGAACTTCTGAATTGCACAAACTTCATTTGTCGCTTTAAAATGGTAACTAGTAGGCACGCAGTTAACGAAGTACAAACCGGTCTTGAATTGTACTTGTTTGGGGCCTCCACCATAACTTCAAGCATTATTTAGTAAACAGAAGGTAACTGACCAAAGGGTACGTTATCTTAGCAAAATTTAAACGTGCGACAACTTGGCACCACTGTGTAAGCAGCGTGTTAATGTTTAGCTTCGATCTTCGAAATCTGCTACTTATCCGCCTGGGTCATGCCGCGGCAGATGTCTAGTGTTTTACTATACTAACCATTTTAATACACTCGGGAATAGGGCAAACAGAGAGGCAAAGAGTACACCCAGTGCACTCGTCTGTTACAAACGGCAAGTGCGTCTTTTCGTCGAATCGAATGGCCTGATAGCCAGAGTCGTTACAAGACATATAACACTTGCCGCAGTTAATACACATATCATCATTCACCACGGCTACCACCTGTTTATGATACAAAAAATAATAAAAGTACAGATGAGTCGTATTTTGTATTCGAACTCAACGACCTTGGTTAAGGCTAAGTTCTAATTACCGCTTCTACCCAATACTGAATTGTTGAGCAGCGTAATTTCCTTATTGAATTCCTCGCGGAAGTGCAGTTGCATTCAGAAATAGGGAAAACATGCAAAATAATAAAAATAGCAAGATGCCAATATATTGCGGTGCAGTACATTAGATTACGTATTGATAAATTGGTGTTGTTACCTGTTGCTTGATATCGAGCTGACTGAAGGTCCCGATCTTGTCGAGACTGTTTCCAATAACTTCCTGAATTTGGGGAATGCGTGTTGACGGAAAGGCCCGCTCCAGCGGCTCGGGGATAATGTCTAAAAGGTCAAGCTCCACCTAAAAGCTCAATTAAAGGACGTTTTATAATGGTACCATATTTGTAAACGCGTCCCCGATTTTATTTATTTTTCCCATCAGCATTATCGTTCATGCAAACGTAGTGTATGCGAAATCAGTGCATTTCATTCTTTGAGTTGAGAATACTTAAAAATGATAACGATAATTATAACTATTTCTTAAATACGACTTTTAGATGCATGATTCGTGAAGCGACCGAAGTAATCTTTGAGAATGCATGTAAAAGGTAAATGTAATTAAAAACGTGCTACTTCGTTTAATACAGTACCTTGTTTTACGTTCTTGATTATAAACTGTTCGTACTTATAGTTTATGAACTAATTTACCTCAAGGCGCGTGGAACGGCATTTTAAATTTGGAAGGCTCACATAATCTGCTTCGGAAGCTACAGTGATTAGATCACTTAATAAGTGTTGTTCCTATATTGTTGCTTTTCGAGTAGTAATACCACTATAAAAGTGTTACTAGTTCCTGAGATCAAAAGGACCTATATTTTGTTTATGGTCTAATGTCAATTACCTTTTTCTTGGCCACTAGCCTTTCTTTAGCCTTCTTGAATTGACCAAAATTGGGCAGGCTCATCCCGAGGTCGGGTACTGGTTTGCCTTTTTGATGAGGTTGAATAACGGGGCTCTGATTGTCCCAGTTCTCACAATGTTGTAGTGTCTTCAAATACAAGTTGGCTTGCAGACCTGTGATATAATCATCAATTACGGTAAACTCCTGAAAAAAGAGTCCCATTTATATAGGATATTATCTGATTTATGAAAATTTACTCCGTTCCTATTTATTTTTATTTATATTTATTTATAGTTACCTGCAGAGAAACCATGTTACAAGTAACAAATACAATGGATTTTAAAGTTATAGCTTGCTACAGGCAAGGCAATTGTACAATTTTGGTGATTGCAAGATCATGCATTATTGTGTGAAATACAATAAAAAATGTACACACTCGCCTTCCAGCAAACAAGTATTGTAGTAATAAATGCTCATGAAATACTGCTCGGTGGGTGCAATAAGTGACTAAAACGAATTATTAGACATATGATGGTAATGTATCATAGGGTTCCGAGTATGGTGACACTCATGGAATAAAACGTTTTCCATTATCCAGTATAAAAACGATTGAATGATGGTCCAAATTTGTTGGTTTCCAATGAGAGGAAACGTCGTACTACAAGCTTTATAGAACGAGATGAACAAATTTTATATTTAGATCGAATTTATTCAACCCCATTGTCAAGCAATATTAAACGGAAAATAATAAGGGGTGGTGAGGAAAAATTATCTGGAATAACTTAATTATTCTCACGCCTTTATCAATGCTAACACAACTCAAAGTAATCACTGAAAGCGCCAGCAACCTGTGCGGTTACAGCAACCAACTTTTTGTTTACTTGTGCAGCGGAGTAATTTTTCTTGCATCAATGTTAAATGAATGTATCATGTGTTTTACCCTTTCAGTATTTATATATTTGTCTGCTACAGTATTAGCAAACTGTTTCATATTTCTCAAATTGAGAGCTTAAATGTTTTGCCCAGTAAAAAGATTTACCTGATTCTGGATAGAACTACAGATCTGCAATACGCTGGCACCGGCTTGGAGAAACTGAAGCCCGGTATCAGCTGAGTCAATGCCTCCGGTAGCGAGAATTGGAAAGCCAGGCAGGGCATTGGCAATAGCCGATACGGCTCGCAGCGCAATAGGCCTAATTGCGTTACCAGACATGCCGCCGTATGTAGTCTTCTTTTCCACGCCTACAGCAGGCCACGGATTACCCTGACCATTTAAGTGCATCAGGCTCGATACAGTATTGGTAGCAGTAACGCCGTCAGCTTTACCTAGAATCACATTCACATGAAGAGCCTCAAATTGCATTGCGCTTGTATATTGTGTCTCTATATTGTGCTCGCACTTCTAGTTATAGGTTAGGCATCATTCAAATATGCCTTAATCTTAAAATCTATGCTTACAAATATTCACTTATCAACGTATGTCGGCCGAGGGAATGAACACATCCATCAAAGTTAGGAACGTACCCTCGTATGCTGCCCTAGCAATGTCAACAATGTTGGTGACATTCGGCGTGAGCTTTGCGAAGAAAGGTACGTTGACGGCTGAGCGGACCCACTTGCAAATATTGCGGACCAGCTCCGGATTCTGTCCGCAAGCCAGGCCCATACCTCGTTCACCCATGCCATGCGGACATGAAAGATTCAGCTCCAAAGCATCTGCCCCGGATGACTCGGCGATCTTGGACAACTCAGTCCAATCCTGCTCGTTATATGAGCACATGATGGATGCAATTATTACCTTAAGTCAAACAAATAATTTGAATGTTGTCCAAAGTATAAGGTTATTATAGTAACACGGCTACAAGAGTTCTGCATACCTTTTTTGGCTAAGATATAGCACATTATTGCACTGTTCATTAAAAGAATAAACAGTACATTTTGTGACTTAGCTTAAAATGTGTACCTAAGTAAAAACTAAATGAAAATAAAACAACATAATGCTTGTAAAATTAAACATTGTAGGTGTATTATAGGTGTATAAGGGCAGTAGATATTCGATGCTGTCCACATACATGATCGGGAAAATCCTTCTTCAGCTCCTTGATGCTGCCACACCAGTACGCCGCAGTTTTTTCTGAGATAAGCTCCATATTGAGAAATGATCCTTGGCTAGGGCCATAAAGGTGGCCTGATGTTGAGCCTCGAATGATCCGTGGAGACACGTTTGTCACAACATCCTGGTAAACCCGACATGGAATATAATGCTACATACTACAGATCTGTTTGCACCAATCTAAGAAGATAACCATCCAGTCTTACATGCAAGTTTCCATACAAGCAACGTCATAGTTTTGTCGGAAAACGAGAAAATTCACATTCTTTCGGTTAGTCTGCCTTTTGCAACACGGAGCTTCCGTTACACAATATGCTTTACAATATAAATAGGACCTTGCAATGGAATTTTACAATACGGTAGGCGAACTATTTATCAATGACTTACTTTATCGAGGCCGAAAGTTTTCGTGAGGGCGAATGCCCAACCATTCTTGAAGGCTCGTCTAATCATTGCTGATGTTGTGGTAGGCGGAGCCGAAGCGAGGCCAAATGGGTTTTTGAATTTAATGCCGCACAGAGTCACGCTAATGTCCACTGAGTCGATAGGCGTGTAGAATTTAGGCATACTAACGTTTTGCAAACGCAGAAATTAGTAGAGTTAATCTAAGTTTTATTTTACTAAGACAAACGTATCTCAGCACAATTGTGCTAAATAAAGTATGTTATGTGCCTAAACAATTTCTCTCCCAGCTTCTTACCTAGGCACATCGGGTACGGAGAGACCGTGAGCGATTTGCAAATATGAATGCAGTGACCAAGCTGCGGTTTTGCCGTCGTTAACAGCCTCAACTGTTGTTTCAGCCACGCCAGCGATGTCTCCTCCTGCAAACACCCACGGCTCGCTCGTTGTCATCTTTATTGGGTCCACCTCCGGGAGGCCCCAACGATTCATTCGCAACGGGACTAACGCTTGTTTCACTGCATGGGACAAAACGTGATCAAACTCAATTTGGTCTCCCTTTTGTTATTTAAGTTATGTATATATATATATATATATATATATATAT